>JAGFPH010001747.1:71339-86277 GCA_018207615.1 Philaenus spumarius
CCCCCCACGGCAACGGCCTTGCCACCAAACAGTGGACGCCTACATTTGCACGGATCGTACTATCAACAGAAACATTTTAACTTTAGTACGTACAGGCTATGGGCTACGCCTTGCCAACAGGGCGATAGGCAGCCCGGGGTTCGCTTTCCTTCGGTGACCTAATTCAGCACGTGTCATTCTGAAGTCAAGTCTGCTGTCAAGTGTAAAAAATCAAGGTATAATAAATTATTACGTAACTCCTCCCTCTTCACGCGACCAATCACAGCGCTTCTTGTACTGGACAAATGGGAGTGGACAAAGAATAGATTCCTATAATCTACTATTCTTAAAACGTATAAACATTGTCTTTTCAACGTGTATACAAATTCTCACTGATCGAAGCGGTGATTGAAACACATGTCG
This sequence comes from Philaenus spumarius, assembly GCA_018207615.1. Taxonomy (NCBI): domain Eukaryota; kingdom Metazoa; phylum Arthropoda; class Insecta; order Hemiptera; family Aphrophoridae; genus Philaenus; species Philaenus spumarius. The sequence goes on from JAGFPH010001747.1 coordinate 71,742, forward strand.
AGCTATTTTTAAGAACACTCGGGGTATGAGGAGTGTTTTTGTAATATGAAGTTGCTAGATTTAATGTTTTCCGTTACCAGGAGTGAGCTAATGTTTACATTTCGCCTCCCTGTTGTTATCATTGTAAACAAAGCACTTTTTTTTAGAAGAAGAGCAGTGCTGCCAACCGATGCGAATTGTCACTATTTTAACGTTAAACTGTGGGTATAAAGAGGAAACAGTATACAATATAAATTATATAATATACAAATTTTGTATCGTGATAACTACCACGCCAACTGTCCATAATAATACATGATTTTTAGTTTTTAACCGATAACTGGGTTGTATTTTAAGTTACAGAAATAATTAGAAAACTTTATATTTGTCATATAAAAATTAAATTTTTGTTTGCTTTTACCTAATCTAAAAAACTGTGAATTATGAAGAACAATTACTTGATTCTAAATTTGCAAATATTGGTTTTTATCCAAATCAGCTGTTGAACTATAACTGCATTCAAAAGTATTGAACTATAATACAATAGCACTTTCCGTTGCTTTTTGTTTCTGTTGCTTTTAGTTTGTTGATCTAACCCAAAAAGTTGTTGGTTGTGAAGAAGAATAAACTGATTCTAAATTTGCTAAGTTGGTTGCACATGGTAAACAAACATGTGTTGCTAAACTTTTGATCATAACAGCTGTTTTATCTGAATTTTCATTATGTTTACGCTTTAAATTAACAATTTTACTAAATCCTTTCTTAGTGTGCGTCTATGACCCCATTAAAATATACCTTTAAATTTTTGCATTTGTATCGTAAGTAGTTTTGCTCCACGTTGTTTATAACTCGGTCATTTCAGAGCCTCTTAGATATATAGATTTAAGCTACATATATACTTATACGATCAGAGCCGACCCGGTCCGTCCCGAAATTCCGATTTAGTGGCTAAACCTATCAGAACCGCACCGTTCCGACATGTGTCGGAAGGATGCGCGCGCATTCCACCTCACCATCAGTTAGTCTGAATTTGCTGTTACTGTAACAACTACCGTGAATTGCAAAATCATCATGGAAGAGCTCTTCGTCTAGCTCGGACACCGACGAAGAATTTTTGATAATTTTGTTGTTGATAATTTGTTTTCTTTAAAGAAAACAAAGAAAAATAGGGACACATCCTATCAATCAAAAGCGAAAAGTAAATTGAAAAAATATTGTTAAACTTAAATTGTGCATAGGCTAATCATTTCGAAAAGCATTATAATAAACAAGTTGTAGTTGTTTTTGTCAGTTGAAACAACGTAATTAAAAACAAAGCATAAAACGAAACATGCGTCTGTTGTGATTAGTCCAGTATTGCATATGTCAATTAAGTATTGCCAATTTCATAATAAAAACTAGGGTTAAAATTATCACTGTTTCTTGCGGATGACATTTATAAAGACTTAGAAATATGAAGTTTTAGGTTTTACTCCAACATCAAAGAACCTCAAGAACAACATCAATATTGTTTTGTAGCTTGTAAAAACCGAGTCCTTTGGTAAATTGTTAACAGCTTCAAGTAATCTGCATATAATAGTACATTACTGCTTTTGATGCTTTGTTATATCTAATTTATTAAAACTATGACATATATACAAAGTATGATACGTATTATTTTACTGTATCACTGTTATTTTTTGTATGATTGTTTTTAAATTTGAGTCATTTAATTAAAAATAAAGATACCTTTTCAACAAAGCCAGTTTCTTAAAATCTCTTTTTTTAAAGATATACTTACTGATAAGCAGATAAGTTAGGGTAGGCTGGTTAGCCTTTGCACTGCATTTAGAAAGTTCAGGGTACACTTTGTACATTTGTGTTTCATAAGTATTGACCTAGGCTATTTTGTATTTGAGTTTAAAATTGTATGTAGTAAAAAACTTTGTATACAAAAATTATTTTATTTAAAAGAATTTACTATTTAAAAAAAATGTTACTGCCTTTGATATAAATTTACCATGTTATATGAATATTTACTTGATTTTTCCAGTCATTGGATCAACTTTTTCATCACGAATTTTTCCGATTGTTGAAGAAAGAGACCGAACGTTATTTCTAAACGGGAGCTGTGGCTATATCTATCAGATCCACGCAGAGCGGAGCCGAGTCGACCCGTTCCGGTATGCTCTCAGAGCATGGAAAAAATTCGGCTCTGCTCTTATAGATTTAGCCACCCCCTATTTAAATACACAGAAAGAATACCTAAGGAAAAATTCGGCTCCGCTCTGCTCTGCTCTGATCTGATCTTTTAAGTATAGCTGTAGCTTAAATTAATGCGTTATAATACTGTGGTGTTTTGGAAAAGAGAGTCAATTATTCGCTTATTTGACAAAGCACAGAAACCTCTAATCTTTTTCATCGTGTAATGGTTGTTCCAAAATCTCATGAGGATTGTTCACAGACCACGCCCGACTGTTGTCATGGCGTGTACAAAATGTCGTGTACAAAATGTATTCTTTAAACAATAAAAACTACAAATATTTAACTACCACGTTTATAAAAATCATCCTAATTTGTACGAGTACAGTCACATAGGTTAAGTGATCTAAAAGATTGTTTGAACTTTCAAGATTTATAATAATACATATGCACCAGCTTTTCATTTTTCGAAAATAGATGGAATTACTTGTGTAACTATTTTTATTTTATTTAATATATTTGCCTCATTTACGGCATACCAAGTTCAGAAAGGTTGCAGTATACATATGAGTTGTCCTACACTTAGACTACATATGCACAAAATACATTACCATTTTAACAAATGCAATAGTTGAAATTAGATTGAACAACAAATATACAAGACATAAGAACGCTTAGGCACCATTATTACATATACAACAAAAATATAATACAAACAATCGTTTAAGGAACCAAACAACAATGGTATAGCCTAAAAAGACGACTTGTTCAAGTATCTGAGTAAAATGCCCGCTCAGTGAGATATATTTGAAATTGTTTCTCAAATTAATTGACAGAATCAATTTTATTCAAATACCGATGCTGTCGATGTACAAATCTATAAGGCTGTATTCAGTACACTGACGTTAGGGATTCGAATGCCAAGGTTCGGCAACCAATTTACCAATACTTTACTGACTACAGTATTTTATTGCCTCCAAGTTTTATACACTCAACTGTGACTGTAAATTACTTTCAATCGTGTTCTTTTTAAAATAGTTAAGGTGGTTGCTCAGAGCGAGAATGTTGACATTCTCTAGAGTTGAGAATGTCTCGGAAGGAGCTCGGTATGCTTCCGTTCTTGAGATGGCTGAGGGAAGTTTCAGAGGGTATTCTACTAGCGGCCATACCTGAGGAAGATGAGAAATGTGTCAAGGAGAGCTCCATATTCTCCCATATTTGAGAGGAATGAAGGAGGTCTCAGAAGGAGGTTAACTTGCTTCCGAACCTAAGAAGGATAAGGGATGTTTCAGAGACAGATCAATACGCTTCCGTATTTGAAAGGGATAAGAGAGATGTAAAGGTAGCCTTCAACTCGCTGTCCTACCTAAAGGAATGATCGTTCACTTCAGGGAAATCTCAGCCGTCACCCGTGCCTTGGAAGACAATAAGGTACCCTCGGCCATACTCCGGGTATCAATACAGACCTATACAGTTGACCACTGGAAACAGTTCATTTCTTATAAACGTTGTTCACTGTACTCTAAATAATGGGATAGGGTCATTGATTTTTGAATTTTTTTTACTAAAACATGTGCTATAACTAATGCAGTTTCACTACAAAATCACCAATATACCCCACATTTATGAAAAAGATAGTCGTGAAAATGCAATTTTGTAAGTTTTAAAGTTCCAGTCTTCACATTGAGCGTATAAACTACGGGTTTGGCGCTTTCTGTGCCAATATTCTCTTTTATTACATTAAACTTTCTAACTTTGTCATCATAAATATCAACCAACTTTGTATCTGTCAAGAATAGATGGACTTTGGAACATTGGTATTTGATACATCCAACTTCCCTCAACTTATTGATTAAATTGTGCTCTACTTTAAGTTGTGGAACATTGATTTCTGATACTCTCCCGACATATATTTCCTTGGCCTATTCTTTGTGTAAACGCCCCTCACCCCACCATCCAAAAATACTGTCAACAATGAAATATTGAAATCAGATGTGAACATACTCAGCTGTTATTTTAATTTCTGTCAATAACATCAAAACAAGTTAAATGCTTTTTATTCAGATCCCCGTGTTATCTTTAAGATGCAGAGTTCTATTTTGGAAACTAGTGCAGTCAAACTAGTGTTTTATTTCAGAATTATATCAATCTGTTTTGTGTACCTAATCTATCTATATCTATACATAATTAATTTGCTAGGGGTTATTTTGTGAGTAGAACTCCTCCTAGAGTTTTTAACCAATTTTGATGTTTTTGGTGTCATTTTACAGAGCTCCCTCTGAAGTTGAGCCCTTAAAATGAGCTCAATGTATGTTAAGGGCTTCGCCCCAGTGGCCCTCAAAGTTGCCATGTTAATCTTATGGAAGGTCAATCTTAAGGAAGAAGAAGAAAGATTTCTTTTGATTTTATCAGGGGCACAAAAAACAGCTGTTCGTATGAAAAGCTTAAAACAGCTGATTTTGATCAACAGCTGATTTTGATCAACAACTGATTTGGATCAAAAACTGAATATAATTTTAGGTTAGGTAAATCAAGCAATAGTGAAGCATTGCCCGGTCCACTAGTATAAATAAAAATGTAAATGTTCGTTTGTTCAAAATCGCTAATCTCCGAAAGTTCTTCACCGATTACTTTGAAATTTCGACACAACGTTCCATTCGAATACATGCGTGTTTTTATATACTTTTTGAAAAACAGCAGCATCTATTGCACATAAAAACTACAAAAAATATACTCAATATTTAACACAAATATAGGCCCTAAGCTCCATTACATATGTTTTTTTACTATAATAATAACAATAGTCGGCTGTTTCCTATAATATTTCCACTATCAGCTGATTTCAAACTTAAAACAATTATTTGTATTTCTAAATTTTAAGATAGGATTTTGTTAACAACGCCATCTGTTGAAGTAAAAACAATACACACTATACTAACTATTTTAGGACAATGGGAGCGTCATAATAAATAAATATATTTATTGTTGATAGAGTAATCAGCTGTTTGCTCTGATATTTAAATTAAGAACTGATTTCAAACTGTGAAGCAATTAATTGTATTTCTAACTTTTTAATTTAGGTTTTTATTAAAGTGTAGACCTGAGCCTTGCTGGTTCTTTTTACCTTTATTATAACTGTTGTAATAAAATATTCGAGATAATTTGATTTGAACATTTAACATTATTTACCATCTTAGCTTTGATGTTATTATTAATCCTACACCCTTATTATAAAGAAAACGTAACATAATGATGTGTATAGAAGGTTCCAACGGGATCTCCATCCCCGGCTCACGCGGTCTCCGAATAGGTTCGGGCTCACTTTTTATAGTGCTTTTAGTGTACGTTTATAGTATTTTAAGTTTTGATGTATTTTGGGGGAACCAGATGGTATATTTCGTTCAGTACGAAATGTGTAGAATATTCTCCTACATTTTAATTTTTGTAGATAAAACTATTTTTATTTCATCGGTATATTTTGAAAGGCATGTTTTTCGTTTGAAGTTACAACCATAATAATAAATTTTTCTGGAGATTCACCGGGCCGATTTTCGTGCGGTTTGTTTGAAATGAGAAACAATGATGTCATTATTATCAACAAATTATAAAATGTAATTTCTATTTCGTCGGTATATATAAGTGCACTTTTACTCACTACACTATAGTATAGAGTTTATTAGTCTTGACAACCAATCTTTTACTTTCTCACTATACTATAGTATAGAGAAAGTAGTGATCACAAAAAAAAATCGATGTTGAGATTTTTGTGAAAATGTCCGTTTTGGGACTCCTGACTCCCAAAAAAAGTGGTTTTTACAAAATGTCTATCTGTATGTCTGTCTGTATGTATACAGAGCTAGAGAGAAAACTATTCGATGGATTTAGAACAAATTTGCACCAAACATGTCAATTAGGCTTGTATAGCACGAAAAAAGGTTTTGAAATTTTGTTGGAAAACAAACTTTTGGCCAAAAAACCCCCCAAAAAACGGCTTTAACGATTTTGATAAAATTAGGATTATTTGTGGCTCGTAATGTACCATATACCTTATGAAAAAAACATCATCTTTCTAAAAATTCTTGGAATAATAATAATAATAAATTTGTGTGTGGTTTTTTGGCCAAAAAGAGTTTTTTATAAAAAGATAAATTTAGGCTGTTATTCTGTAGGCTTATAGCTCGCTTGGTTCCAAAAAAAATCGATCAAAACGTAAAATACAATAAAGGTACCCGGTTCAAAGCCATGTGGTGAATCCTACCGCGGGGTTTGGCGTGCGAAGCACACAATGGTCTGTGAATTGAAGATACTCCCAATATGCGGAATGGCGTTGCGAACCATTTTGCAGCTATTCAGCACCGTCGTGAATAGACCTATTTCCCAAATTGTTGGTTGAAACCCTAAAACATAGGCCTATAAACTTAATTTTGGAAATTCGCTCAACTCACGTCAGCGGTTCGGCTGCGTGGTCGAATTATTTTATTTTATGCTGCAATCCTATTGATATTTTTATGGAGAATCAAAATGGACTTTTTTTACGAACCCATCTGAAACAGCCGACATCGAAAGGCTTTTATACCTGGTCGACTAATATTTCCCCGACAAATCTCGCACGTTGTCAACGCAGTGTGTAAGTAAACATCAGCTGGTGTACGCGTTGCTATGGCAACGGCTGTAGGATTTACTTAAGATATTATATGTACACTTTCAATACATCGCCCTCAGCGTTCTGCTGTTGGATTTAAACCAAGAGAATAACCGAATAAGCTGCAGACTTTCTTATCGGGTTATGAGCGCAGAGAAGATAGACTTTAACATAACCTTTGAAATTATATACAAGGCAGCGTGTAAGAAAGTTTCTAGCGACATTGTCATTAATTCGGTAACACACAGCTTGCGGCAGTAATTTGTATTGAAGGGGTGTTTTTACTTTCTCCCCCCTATACGTAGTATAAGGAGAAAGTATTGTTTTCGTTAAAAGTGGAATTATCTGTTTTGGTGCTACCTGAACCCCCCAAAAAATTTTAGTGGAATTATTTGTGTTGGTGCTCCTTGAAACCAAAAATATTTTTAGTGGAATTATTTGTGTTGGTGCTCCCTGAACCCAAAAATATTTTTAGTGGAATTATTTGTTTTGGTGCTCTCCCTGAACCCAAAAGAGTGGTTTTTGGTGATGTCTGTCCGTTTGTCTGTTGGTCCCCTTGGTTTTTACTTTCTTCCCCCTATACGTAGTATAAGGAAAAAGCATTGTTTTCGTTAAAATTTTCAAATTAGAATTTTTTGTGGAATTATCTGTGTTGGTGCTCCCTGAACCCAAAAAAGTGTTTTTTTTGGTGATGTCTGTCCGTGTGTCCGTGTGTCCTGTTAGGATGTGTACAGAGCTGGAGACCATACCAACTGTCCGATTTTGATGAAACGTGGTATGTAGATAGTTCTGGAATATCTCCAGGCGTTTTTTTAATTTTTAAAATTTTAGATTTTTAAGGGGTTTTACCCCACAAAAATGGTCAAAAAACGAGAAAAATCCAAATTTCTCAAAAACGGCTTAAACGATTTTGATCAAATTTCGCTTATTTGTAGCCCTTAATGTACCCTACCACATGCAAAAAACAGCATCTTTCTAAAAATTCTCGTTTAGGTAATAATAATAATAATAATAACTGATTTTTGGGTGTTTTGGCCAAAAAGGGGGTTGTTTTTAAAAAATTTCAAAACCTTTTTTCGTGCATCTATACAGGCCTAATTGACGTGTTTAGTGCAAATTTGTTCGAAATCGATCTAATAGTTCTAATAATAATAATATTATTATTATATAATAATATAATATGGATGTGTGTTACATGCATCTAATACGTTCCATGGTATGTCCTACTTTTGCAATTCTAAATATCCACCTCCTATGCTACTGTTGGGAAGGTATAAAGTTTCAACTGGGCGAAAGTATGTGGCAGTTATCTTTTACCGTTTATTTTTTGAGTTCAGGGTTTCAATTTGGCTCTGCAAAGTCAATTATACAAGGTGTCCCCGAACTCTCTGGTCCCCTTTTGTGGATTTGTTCCACGGGTCGAGACAAACATATTTCACAATATAAACATGGGTCTACGGTGCTTACTTTTTCGTCTGCCTATATGTGATTTTTGCAAAGAATTCATGGATCAAGACCGGTTTTTGGTAGAAATATTAAATTTAGTATGAATGCGTATACTGTACTTACTGTGTCAGCATTTCAAATAAGGAGCTAAGCGAAGTAGTTGATAGTCAGAGTGTGCAAGGTAGAGGCGCAAACGCGCGAAGCTGGAGGCTGTTCTACAATTCTACTAATATATTTCGTACACTTAGGCATCTATTCAGCGCCTTCGTGAGTAGAAAAATTTCCCACATAGTTACTTGAAACCCAAAACTTATAAACTTAATTTAACAAATTCGCTGTACATATGCGTCGACGAATTGTTAACGAATTTCCATAGGAAACATGACCTATTGCAGTGGTCTTTATGTTGAGAAAAAAAGGTTGGGAGTAGTAAATGAGCACCGATCATGCTCCTTAGAACACGTTTTGGGGTTTCATCAAAATTTGTATATATATGTGTTCGCACTTTAACGGCCGCATTTTGCCACGATGGCCGTGGTTGTTAAGGCGTCAAAGCTTTATCAATCGTCATGGCAACCATCAATGGAAAAGTTCCGGGTTCAATTCCCATTGACCCCGAATAATTTTCTAAATGGTTTCTTAACAGACATCATTGGCTGTGGTTCGGATTCCACGTAAAGCTGTAGGTCCTGTTTTCATTAGCCTTAAGTGCAAAACAGCAGAACGTTAAACACAAAAAAAAGGCCGCATTTTAAGTCCGATTTTGATAAAATCCGGTACACACGTTGCTTGTCTACGTCGCTCGGACGAGTTTGTCAGCCAAACAAAATCCAACAACCGGAAGCATGTATTTCTTACACGAATGCAGCTATTCAGCACTTTCACGAGTAGACAAATTTCCCAAATAGTTGGTTGAAACCTTAAAACGTAAAAACTTCATTTTGTAAATTTGGTCATCTCATCAGCGTAAGGAGGGGTGTAACCAAATCGTATTAAAGAAGGTGTGTGCATGCGCAGCTTCTCCCTCCACTCCAGCCTACCCGTGACGTAGAGTGCTACAGTCGGAGCTCCAGTCTAGACTCCTTTGCCATATTTACCGCCGAAACTTGTACGACCTTCAAGATTTTTTGGCGTCAAATTATGTTATTATTATAGGCAACCTAGTGTATTATTGTAATAACATTTCTTATAATTAATTAATAACCATTATTTATAATGCCTTTTTGTGCCGTGTTTGGCTGCGGTAAATCAAACAAAAAAGACAGCTTTTTACGAGTAAGGTTTCATCGATTCCCAAGAAATGTTGATCTACGAAATAAAAAGCTACGCTATCCCTGATTAACATAGGCTATAATTCATTTTAATAAAAACATTTTATATTTCAATATTTGTAAATTTAGTCGGGAAAAATCTTAGGTTAGACCTAGAATGATGAACCAACACATGTATTTACATTCATTACCACAGCGACCAATTGAATAAAATGACTGTTTGCTCCAATATTTCCATTAACAGTTGATTTCATACTTTGAAGCAATTATTTGTATTTTTAACTTTTAGGTTAGGTTTTTATTAAAGTATAGACATGAGCCTTGCTGGTTCTTTTAACCTTTATTATAACTGCTGATATAAAATATACGAACATTTTTATTTGAACATGTAACATTATTTACCATCTTAGCTTTGGGGTTACGTATTATGAATCCTAAACAATTATTAAAATAAAACATAAAATGATTATGTGTTAGAAGTTTCCAACGATCTATTTCCCCACGCAAGGATTTCCCCTATTTTTGTATATGTTGGATTTATAACTAAAAAATTGTGTATTTTTTTCTAAAACCCTTACTTTTGAAACTTTGGTTTACCAATTTGTTTTTTTTTTCTTTTGAAACGCAAAAATAGTTAGAGAAATTTGTTTATATATTTTGTCTACACGGCAATGTTCTCCATACTTTCCTGAACAATAAAATGTATAATAGTGTACACTTTACTTGAATAGGATACATTCTATCTAAGTTATAATGACAAGTGTACAAGCAGTAAGAAAGTGCCTGAAGCTTAGACGGTTAGAACATATATTTTTAGAGTACGGTATTAAAATTTGTTTATGTTCGAAGTGGACAGAATTTAAGCCGTAACTGAAATGCTGTTGTATGTTATTAAATAATTTTAAAGAGTAACAAAAATAAAATATTGGTTGTACAAATTGTGTTATTTATTTGAGTACAACTCTTTAAAAAATATATATAGCCCTAAAATATGCTAGGATACAATTACAATTTAAAAAAATAATTACAGAATTATTTTAGTACAGTAAAAAAAATAAATATTTGTTAGTAGTCAAATTTACGATAAATAAGTAATCCCGTGACAAAATTTTGACATAAGTAATCTAGGGTTAATAGTGAAATAAAACTCAATGTTGTATTCGCCACGACTTTTTATTTATCACTTAGACTACTATTTTTTTAAATTATTTCATTGATAATTAGTTTATATTAATTTTTATTTATTATTTATCCTTGGGTAGGCTAACTAAACAATCACAATTTTAGATAATTTAAATTTTTGAAAAGTAAATTTAGTGCTGGTAATATTAGGCATAGTAAACATAGCAAAACCAATAAACTGGAAAAATCACCGTCTTATTGATGGTAAATGGTTTTACCCTATAGAGCTACTTAAATTATTTGTCAACTCTTTAAACATTCATATTTATACACTAAACAAAATGTACCTGTTCACAACAATGTGAATAATAAATAACGAAGAGAAATGAGAACTAATACAAATTAGATAGCGTACATTCAATCGTCGCAAGAAGCGAGTAACTATGGTTTTGATTACAATCTTATTATATAGGACAGCTACAACTTTCATCAAAAAAATTTATGTCAGTATTAATTACATTTTATTCTCTACATTTCTATGTCTTTGAATGCCTCCCGAAAGTAATAGTAAAAAACTTCCTCACTTAGGGTAGTTTTGATGTCATTCAAACCCGTAGATTAGATTTAGGCTTGTTTCAAAATTATACGCTTAGAAATATTTGACCATGGACATAGATCATTTTAATGCTCACTTTATTACCTTTCCATCGATACCAAACACATAATTTTTAGACAACCATAAAGTATTTAATTCGCAGTTTGAGCAAAAGCTTACAATTGCGCTCGGAACTGCTTGTTCAGTGTGTAGCACGTGACGTAGCTGCGCGGGCCGGACGAGTTTACGCTCCTCGATGCACACACCTTCTTTAATACGCCTTGGGGTGTAACTGCTTCCTTTGTGTGCCATCTCCCCACCCAAAATTAGTTTTAAGGTGCAAAAAAAATTAAAATGAAGTCATCAAAACTTTAGTTAATGTTAAGGTGGGACGTACATTTTCAGATTGCATGACCTTTCTGTGTTTTCATTTTTATTTGATATTCTCTTGGGAAATGTAAATAATATTTTTTCCTTGAAAAGTTCGCCCCTTAAAAGTGATTATGAAAGTTTTGAGTGGATTAAACTGTTACGTTGGTAGTATTTTTATTCACATTATCTGATTAAAGTCTTATTTTGGACTTGAATACTTTTCTCATTTAATACTCTACTTCATTTTCTCATTTAAAGTCATAAAGACTGATGTTCAGTGCTTACCGCTCAGAAGTAATATTAAGTAAATGTTGTTTAACAAACAAATTTCTCATTTTTAATAGAACACTACACACAAAACTTAGTAAAAGATGAGCGATTGCAGTGACCGTTATGGTGAGAACTAAGGTCGGGAGTGGTAAATGAGCACTGATCATGGTCCCCTGAACACGTCTTGGGATGTCTTTAAAAATTGTATATATCTAAATATCTAATTCCATAAGCCCAAATTTGCAAATGAAATTGTGTGCTAACGGTAGGTCGTAAAAAGCTAAGAGAGGTCTCATTTTAGAGACCTGGGCATGCAGTTTTGGGGAAGCATATTAATTTTGGTTAATTTTGTCACGAAAATTTGTTACGGAATAAAATAATTACCATTTAAATAGCATGGGAATATGTAGTTGTAAATCAGGTGATTTTAGTGTTAAAAACAGGGGATTGTATATAATAATTCAAATTTAAATAGCATGGGAATATATAGGTGTAAATCAAGTGGTTTTAGTGTTAAAAACAGGTGATTGTATATAAATTGGAAAATTCAGCTATCATAACAACACCTGAATGTGCATTTTTGTGATGTGTTTTGTTATTGTAGCTGTGTTTTTGTTTCAAAGTGAGAATTAAAATCAATGCTTAGGATATATGATTAAACACATTATAAAATTATTTCAACTGTAATTTTTTTTTTTCATTTAATTAATAACGCTGGAAGACCACCTCGCAAAGGTAGGCCATCACGAAGAGGTATTGCTCCTAGAAATATAGCCTATATATAGGGGCTATTGCCCCTACAAGCCACTAGTATAAAAATGTATGTGTTCACACTCTAACGGCCGCAATTTAAGTCCGATTTAGTACACACGTTGGTTGTCTATGTCGCTCAGAATTTTTCGTTAGCCAAAAAAATCCAAAAACCGATAGCACGTTTTTTGACCGAAAGTAACTATATTTTGAGATTTAATGAAACTTTTTAAGGGTTTTATCTACAAAAATAAATTCAGAATACTATTTTCTTTTCACACGACCTTTATCTCGTGGTAAAATACTATAAAAGATCCCGCTACATGGGGGGGGGGGGGAGATTTTACCGTGAGGGATTTTTCTGATCTAAATTTGTACGCTGCGAGCGAAGCGAAGAAGTCCATAACCCGAGTCCGCAAGGTCGAGTGGAACGAATCAACGCTTGAGTTGAAGCTGGAGGCTTAGGTGCAAACAGTTTCTACTAATATATTTCGTAAAGATAGGCAGCTAATCAACGCCTTCGTGACTAGACCGATTTCCCAAATAGTTGGTTGACACCCTAAAACACTTAAACTTAATTTATGAAATTCGCTCAAATCACGTCAGCGGTTCAGCTGCGTGATCGAATTATTTTAATCGTAACTGTTCGTGAACCACAGCCAACTTACTTAGAGACGAAATACAGCCGTTAACTTTTAATATAAAATTTTACTCTCTAAAACTTTGCTGTTTAATTAATTAATGAACATTACAAACTTGTAGTTAGACAAAAGTATCGGAACAAACTCAAATACAGTGTTGCAGTGGGAAGGGAACACTAGAGTATTTACGGGCGTGGTGAAACTGACCCCACATTTTGGGTATTTTTGAAACGATGAAACTGCCCCGCTCATTAGAGGATTAGGAAGGGTCACCTCGCAGTACTAGAAATGCCGAAATTGCCCCGAGCGCCCGGTCAAGTAGTCGCTACGGGACGGGGGGAAAAAGGAATTATTTTTGTCCCTGCGTGCTGTCAGTGACTGCAGTCTTCTAAAACCAAACCACCCTAACCTAACCTAATATTTTATTGGTATGCGTTCCAATCAGTTGGTATGCTACAACAAGGGGCTATGAAACTATTCGGAGGGAAATATCCCGTACCTGTGTCAGGTAGAAATTTAGGGCGATTTCAGCGTTCCTGGTCTGGCGAGGCGACCCTTCTTGTTCCTCTTGAATGAGCGGGGCAGTTTCATCATTTCAAAACGTACTTAAAATATCGGGGAAGTTTACGTGTCCCCGTATTTACCGTGATACCTAGAAACTAAAGAATTACCCCACAGTGTCTAATTATAATTAAATAGCTACTGGGACTACCAGTTTGATTGGCTTATACTTAACCTAACCTTACGTAGTCTTGCGTAACCAGCTTAAAAGATGAGATTTTACTTACATTCTACTGAAGGGGATCAGCCATTGCTCGCTTCGCTCACCAATCCCGGCGGCGAACCATGGAGAAGCCAATGCAAACAGATTATTGTATACTGTGACCTATACATAGCTAATGTAAGACAGAGATCGAAATATGCACGACCAGCCACAATAATTCAGATGTCGAAATACTAAAACAAGGTGAGAGTGGGCATGTATGGTTTAATGTATGTATGCAATTGGATGGATGTATTGTATGTGTTAGGCGTTGTTTGACCGCGAGGGACGCCAAACCCCTCTTAGTAGGTGCAGCTAGTCTGCACCCCCCCGTGCGGGGAGACAAAGATCGAAATAGGAAAGCGGATCCACAATAATTGAAATTGAAATGCTGTAACACTCACCTTTGTTAACATTTAAAATTACTTATGATACTCCCAGCAAATACTATTGAGGGTCATTAGGATAAAACATATATTTTCAGTAAATTCTTTTGAAACCACG
>JAGFPH010001747.1:89957-115341 GCA_018207615.1 Philaenus spumarius
TCCAAACCTCCCCTAAAATTTAGATTTTTTTTAACTTTCTTAGCGAGCACCTATGGCCCTAGGGGAAGCTACATACCAAATTTCATCCCAATCCGTTCGATGGTTTTAGAGAAATCGTGATTTTGTAACTTTGACCCCCAACCCCCCTAAAATTTCGATTTTTTTTTTTAAAACCCTTTCTTAGCGAGCATCTATGGCTCTAGAGAAAGCTACATACCAAATTTCATTCCAATCAGTTCAGTAGGTTTTAATAAATCGTGATTTAGTAACTTTGACCCCCCAAAACCAGCCCTAAAATTTTGAATTTTCGGAAACCCTTTCTTAGTGCGCATCAAGAGCCTATAAAGAGTATTAGTGCCAAATTTCATGTTTGTAGGCCTCGTGGTTTTGGAGAAACTGTGATGAGTCAATGAGTCAATGGTATTTGGCTTTTATATATATGTAGATAACTATGGCCGAGGATTTATAAGTACTATTATGAAAGCTAGAGCTGGACAACTAATGTTAAATTTTAAACCTCAAAAAACTACTTTTACTTGCTCGTTGTGCAATTCGGGAGAGAATGAAAATGTAGAGCGTTTTATAGGCAATTGCGCTATCCTTGTAAGTGTAAGGCGCAGGTGGTTAGATAACGTTTTATTGTCAAAACTAGAAGTGATAGAGTCCTTAAATGGTAAAAAAACTGCGTCGTTTGGTTAATTACATCTGGGAGGGTAAGAAAATCAGAGATAATTTGATAACTGAGTTTAATTATTAGTTTTAAATAAATATCGGTGATCTATTACAAATTATATTTATGTCTTCATGTGTTTTTGTATGCCTGGTGTTTCGTTTAAATGATATGTTTGTGTGAGGGATTTTAGTAATTTATTTGTTACTGTCATGAATTCGTGGATAGGGTAGGAACTGGGTGTGCTTACGTTCTTACTTGCCAATTATAATTATTATAAAATAGATTTAAGTTGCTGAAATGTTTAATGTTTTGTTTGTTTGGAATTAGTTAAGAAAAAAAGCAGTGCATATAATTTTGTATAAAGTATATTTGTATGTGCTATGACTGTAAATTTATTTAGTTCAAGAAATAGAATATATATTTATAAAGTAAATACTTTATTAAACACAAATATAAATAGTTGATAGGGAATACGTTAACATTCTGTTATTTTATTTTGAAGTAAAATATTTATCATGATACAGTTAGGAGCAATTGTTTTGTGAGTTTGTTTAAATGGATATTTGATTTGATTTTCTAGGTTAACTGTAGTAGCCTATGTAAGTAAATATTGTAAATAAGCATTGTGTATTAGACTAGAGATAAGGCAATCGGTATTCTGGCAGACGACTACGGTCTTGCCATAGTTTGCTTTTAGTTATCTTTCGTATGGTTAAGGTTTATTTGATTTTATTGTTATAGAAGTATTGATTTTTTGGTTGCATTTTACGTTAATGTTAATAAATACAATTATTATTATTATTATGTTTCAAGTCAGGGACTTTATCTGTTATCAAATACAACTGGTTTATCATTATTGATGTAAACATAACCTTTATTAGTGTACTGAAAAAATGTATTTACATAAACAAATTGCACTTTAGACCATCAGGAACAAAACCAAGAATGGAAAAACAATATAGAAAAAGTTTTATGAACTGTATAAACTTGTACAAGTGGCCCGTTTACGGAGTTTTTGCCGACCAGTTACGGTGTCAATTCTTTTGTTAGATATCTGAATTGAAAACCTTTATCGACGCGTTAGGCTAACAACAGACGAGACACCGGTGTACGAGACACTTTCCTGTGTCCCAGCTTCTCGCGGGGAGAGACACCGTAGAGCCACAGAATCTGGTAGCGCGCTACTCAGTGTCTCATCTGTTGACACACATTTGATTGATAGTATATTTAGTGTCCTGTACACTAGTGTACCGTACACCGGTGTCTCGTCTGTTGTTAGCCTTACAGTGCAGTGCTTCAAACAGCTGATTATTGTAATTTAAGTATTTACTTGTCACACTTTATTGACAGGTTAAAACCGAAATACAAATACACATTCGCAAGTTTGGTTAAAACTCAATTGACAGACAAGCGCAAAAGTTTAAGAAAATAAAAATTGAACACAGAATCTCACTGATACGTTTATTTACTCTGACGTGTTTCTACGACAATGTCGCCATCTTCAGTGATGCACCAGCAACAATACTTTAACTACTATTCTAACAGTCTGTCAACAATGTAACAAAATTAAACGCAGCAGATTTTGGAGGATATCTAATACATAATAAATATTCAAATAGTTTTCGAGGTATTCCACTTGAAATATTTAAAACGTCCGCCTTTTTTTAATGTTTAGGGGTTGAAAAAGGTTGATTATTTTTTGGTAGTTTGGTTATTATCTATACAACCGTCTGCAGCTTCAACGTATCATAATTATAATTATCAATCCATTTTTGGGATATTAATTGACATGTGAAAAAATGCTGGCTTTGTAAAAAAACTAAAGACTTAGGGACATATTAATAAGGATATTCTAAAGTGTCCCTAGCACAAAAAAAAAATCCAAACAAGTATGAACAGCGAGTTCTAAATCCCCCGTATAGACTACACTGTAAAGGGCGCCAGTGTTGTTATTAGCGAATCTCCATAGGGAAGATGAGCTTTTACAGTCACTTTTTTAGTGATACCTAAATTCGGGAGTGGTCAATGAGCACCGAACATGGCCCCCAGAACACGTTTCACGTGAAAAAGAAAAATGTTACATAGTATGTTCACATCGTGTGTAGGAAAAATATTAAAAAAATGTTTAGTTCCTGTCAAAAAACATGCTTCCGATTGTTGAATTCTTTTGGAAAGAACTCGTCCAAACGACTTGAGAAACCTACCTGTGTACCAAATTTGGACAAAATTGAACTTAAAATGCGGCCGTTAGAGTGCGAACACATATTTATATATACAATTTTTAATGTCACCCCAAAACGTGTTCTGGGGACCATGATCAGTGCTCATTGACCACTAGGCTTAGGTCTCACCATAAGAGGCACTGCAACAGCTCATCCTTACTATCGATATTCTTTAAAAACAAAGTTTGTATCTTTATAATGTTAATCTAGACACACAAGTAAATACGCACACAGAATTAGTCCCCAAATGTTTAGGACCGCCGTCCCATTACTGGTGGATGTAACGATTTCACTTCATTACCGCGACGCCATGTTTTAATTAATACAATTTGCATCCGTAGACGCAGCTCGTGCTGAATCGTAATGAAGGACTCCTTCTCTCGGGGATTAATCAGCCGCTACCGTAAAACCACTGATTCACTTTTGGACTCGCTCGTAGGTACATTGTTTCCAACCTAAAATCTTAGTTCTTAGTTTTTCAAGGAGTTAGTAGCGATCGTAAATAGTAACATACAAAATGCTTACACCAAAGTTGGACTCAATGTCGTATACATTTCTGGAGATACAGTGAGTTTTGTAAAAATGGCGGATTGCTACTAAACTAAGCCGAATTCAAAAAAAGATACCGAACATTCTTGAAGTAAAAACCTCTGTAAGCCCACCGCGTTCAAAAAATTTTGCGTGAGGTGAATTGGATTGTACCGTCAAATTCTATTCCGTCACGCTATAGTGTATATAGTAAGTGCACTTGTGTATATAGCAGAGTATATAGTTTACTTGGTAATACCTCTGAAATGGACATTGTGCTTCCTCATTTCGTAAGTTATTTTAAAATAGTTTACTTGTTAATACGTCGAAAATGGACATTATGCTTCCTCATTTTGTACGTTGTGTTAAAGTAGTTTACTTGGTAATGCCTCTGAATTGGACATTGTGCTTTCTCATTTTGTAAGTTGTGTTAAAATAGTTTACATGGTGACATTGTGCTTCCTCATTTTGTAAGTTGTAATACGTCCATTTCAGACTTATTAACAAGTAAACTATTTTAAAATAACTTACAAAATGTGAAAGCACAATGTCTATTTCAGAGGTATTACCAAGTAAACTACTTTAACACAACTTACAAAATGAGGAAGCATAATGTCCATTTCAGACGTATTAAAAAGTAAACTATTTTAAAATAACTTACAAAATGAAGAAGCACAACGTCAATTTCAGAGGTATTAACAAGTCAACTATTTTAACACAACTTACAAAATGAGGAAGCACAATGTCCATTTCAGAGGCATTACCAAGTAAACTATTTTAACACAGCTTACGAAATGAGGAATACCATTTCAGAGGTAGGCCTATTATCACACAACTAAACTATTTTTAAACTATTTTTACACAACTTACGAAATGATGAAGCACAATGTTCATTTCAGTGGTATTACCAAGTAAACTATATACTCTGCTATATATACATGTGTACTACAGTTGACGGAATGGAGTGTGACGCAAAAAGCGTGACGGTAAAATCCGTTCCACCGGCCGCAATTTTTAGACGCGATGCTCCTAGAAGTTTACACTTCAATAAATTTTATAAATTCGCTAAACTGACGTCAGCGATACGACTCTTTGAACCAATCATTTTTATTATAAATACTTCTGTCTATTTAAGCTCTCAATGCTTTATAATTTTCGAATAGAATAAGCAAGTTTGTTAAACAGCATTTACATTAAAATAGTATTTGTAAGAAATAAAAGAAATAAGGCTGATGAATCAACACGTGTATTTACATCTATTACCATAGCAACCAATTGAATAAACTAACAGATAAAACAGCTGTTTGCTCCAATAATTCCATTAACAGCTGACTACAAATTATTATTAGTATTTAATTATTTGTATTTCTAACTTCTAGGTTAGGTTTTTAATTAAAGTGTAGACCTGAGCCTTGCTGGTTCTTTTGACCTTTATTCTAACTGCTGTTGTAAAATATACGAAATAATTTGATTTGAACTTTTAACATTATTTACCATCTTAGCTTTGGGGTTATTATTTATCCTACACCTTTATTATAAAACAAAAACACAACATAATTATGTGTATAGAATGTTCCACCGGAGTTGGCGTGCGAATCACGCAGGGGTTTCCCCTAATAAGGAATAAAATGAAAACTTTTATTTCTTAATCGTATTCCTCATTCGGACCGTGTTGTACCAGTGCTGTCTACATTTCGAGTTAACAAAGTCGCGGATGTATTCTCCGCACGTCTAAGCGAGTAGGACGCACTTGGAGAGATGTAATTAATCATCGCAATATCCCCAATTGTCTAATTTGAGAGCATTGTTGGGTATTGAATGTCTGGTGTGGGGTTGCACTGACTCCCTCGTAACCCGATTGAATATTTGAACAGCTTTGCTCAACTACCCGAAGCCACAACCACTGATAAAGTCAGTCAGATTGTTATAACACGTTCACTGCTACGCAAATTTCGTATTTCCTATGCTAGGAGCTGACCTTTAATTTTTTATATTTATGGCCTAAATGAGAATAAATTACCTTATTTTTTATTCTTAAACCTTTACACGTAATAATCACTAATATTTTCAAAGCGCACGCACATGTGCGTCTATACCACGAAGGCCTAAAATTGGCGTGCGAAGCACGCAATGCTCTATTTACAGAAAATCCTCCAAAAACGTGGGTTGGCGTGCGAATCACGCAATGTATTGTGTATTGAAAATATTCCCAATATGAGGGTTGGCGTGCGAATCACGCAATGTGTTGTGTTTTGAAAATATTCCCAATATGAGGGTTGACGTGCGAAGCACGCAATGCATTGTGTATTGAAAATTCTCCCAATACGGGGGTTGGCGTGTGAAGCACGAAATGAACTGTGTATTGAAAATACTCCCAATACGGGGTTTTCGTGCAATGCACTGTGCGTCGGCCGCTTCTCATAGTGTTCAGTGTCAAGCTCACATGTGCGTCCTTAGCAGTGAACGTGTTAATTCAATAAAAATTTTCTACAACATGTTACAGGTTATACTAGTAATTCTCTTCATATTAAACCTTTTAGATTAAAATAGTTCTACTTTATTGCAATATTTAAATATGTTCTTAATACTAGGGGATCCTCTAAAACCAACCACTTCAGCGACCCATGATGAAGCAAATTCAAACATATTATTGTTTACTCTGATATTTTCACGAAAATTACGACTGAACAGTGACCTATACATAGCTAATGTAAGACAGAGATCTAATTTAAACATTTTTGGACTTCTAGCCTCCAGGATTGTATATAATATTAAAATTTGTTTATTACCTTATATGGTCCGTCACAATCCTTGTTTGTTTGTTTTTTTATATTACCGGTTTCAACATTGCTATGATGTCATCGTCAGATATTCAAACACTGTCATAATAAATAAATACACGTAACTCACACTATAAAAACACTTAAACAAAAACACTATACAAGTTTTTAAAATTTACACAGAAAAGGTGATCACCATGCATGGTTCACTGTGGAAGCCTGTGCACTTGATTTTCGTGAAACCGTGGAAGTCGTAATTTTCGTGAAAATATCAGAGTATACAATAATATGTTTGAATTTGCTTCATCATGGGTCCCTGAAGTGGTTGATTTTAGAGGATCCCCTAGTATTATGAACATATTTAAATATTGCAATAAAGTAGAACTATTTTTAATCTATATGGTTGAATATGAAGAGAATTACTAGTATAACCTGTAACACGTTGTAGAACATTGTTATTGAATTAACACGTTCACTGCTAAGGACGCACATGTGAGCTTGACACTTAACACTATGAGAAGCGGCCGACGAACAGTGCATTGCACGTCAACCCACGTATTGGGAGTCTTTTCAATACACAGTGCATTGCGTGCTTCGCACGGAAACCCACGTGTTGGGAGTGTTTTCAATACACAATGCATTGCGTGCATCCCACGCCAACTCCCGTGTTAGGAGTATTTTTAATAGACAGGGCATTGCGTGTTTCGCACTCCAACCCCAGTATCGGGAGTATTTTCAACACACAGTGCATTGCGTGCTTCGCACGCCAACCCCCATATTGGGAGTATTTTCAATACACAGTGCATTTCGTCAGGGCGAGGCCAAGAGCCAGGATTCAAGCCGATATCTGTACTGTACCATTACGTTTTGCTAGATGTACTAATTAATTCCTGTTCATACTGCGACGCCATGTTTTAATTTATACAATTTCCACACCTGAAGTAAGAACTATGGTTTGACGGTAATGAAATACTTCTATTCACTCAGGCATCCAACTGCAGCTCTGATTAGTTTTGCATCAGGCTTTTATTTGCACAGTTTTCATTCCAGGCTTCGGATATAATGGAGAACACCACAAAGGGTTCATCAATGGTTGATCTATGTACTGGGGTTTATTATTGGAAGCTCTGAAATTATATAGGCGATTCTCCAACAACCAGTTTAGTTGATTAAATTTGTAATACGGAGAGTCTTAAAATTAATTTAGGGGTTTTCTTTTATTGCTTCGTAGTATTTATTACCTTTGAGTTACAATTATTATAAATAATCCATCAAATTATAAAACTCAAACAGTTTTGTCGGTACATCTGTGCTCATGCGCATGGACTGTTTCCCCTGTCTTCCGTTAGAAAGCGCTAGTAGTATGGAGACTAGTGAAGCGAAAGCTTTTTGTGTTTTAGAGTTTGCCAGGACTGAATCTGTAGTTACAGTGCAACGTGCCTTCCTTATTAGGTAAAAATGTTATCCTCCAAGTGATAATAACATCCATAGATGGTATCATCGTTTCGAAGATTCCGGGTTTCTTTGCAAAGGGAAGAGTACGGGACGACCAAGAGTGACGTGTTAACGAGTGAGAGAGTCGATGGTACAATCCGTTATACTCTTCCACAAAGAAATTTAAATAAACGGTACCAGGAACTGGTACATACTTTTTCACAAACATATTAATTTAAATTATTAAACAGATTCACAGTGACTTCATAACTGTAGGTGGGGTAGGAGAGGTGACAACAAAGTAGGAGATTAACTAATAAATATTATTATTATTAGCTAGAGAGAAAACTATTCGATCGATTTCGAACAAATTCGCACCAAACATGTCAATTAGGTTTGTTTGGATGCACGAAAAAAGGTTTTGAACAATTTTGAAAAACAACCACCTTTTCGGCCCAAAACCCTCCAAAAATCAGTTATTATTATTATTAGATAAACGAGAATTTTTAGAAAGATGCTGTTTCTTGTGTATGGTAGGGTACATTAAGGGATACAAATAAGCCAAATTTCATCAAAGTCGTTAAAGCCGTTTGTTTTATAACTAAATAATAACTGATTTTTTGGTGGTTTTCAAAAAGGGGTTGTTTTTCAAAAGTTTTCAAAACCGTTTTTCGCGCATCTATGCAGGCCTGCCTAATTGACAAGTTTAATGAAAATTTGTTCGAAATCAATCGAATAGTTTTCTCTCTAGCTTTGTATACATACAGACAGACATAAAGACAGACATTTTGTAAAAAAACTCTTTTTTTTTACTCAGGGGATCCCAAAACGGATATTTCTACAAAAATCTCAACATCTATTTTTTTTGCGATTACTCTGTACTTTCTTTATAGGCCTACTATAGTATAGTGAGAAAGTAAAAGAATAACTAACATTGTTATCTTTCTTTTGTTATAAAATTCCTCGACCATCTTGGGGTTTTAATCCAACCCTTTTTTAAATTGTCAGTAGAGAACGGAAATAAAACCTAATTAATTCGTATATTTATTTATGTATTCATAAGACAAGGAGACTGAAAGAATTTTAAACAATCACCCAGCTTTATACATTTCTGAAATAAGGAATTATTCATTTTAAGTTAATTATTATTTTAAACTCGTTTATTTAGCAACCTCAGTAGATTGAACATTAAGTTACATTTCTAGGGTTTTTTTCGGGCAGGTTGGCACTCCTGCCGCAATGTGGAGTGGAGGCGTATTGTAAATTGATTTAGCGTATAGGAAAGATGAGCTATTGCAGTGACTCTTATGGTGATACGTAAGGTCAGTTGTGGTAAATTACCACATTTTTGACTGTCATAAAATTTTGTCTACGTGTTCGTACTCTACGTCCGATTCGGTCCAAATTTGGTACACACATAGGTTTTCTAAGTAGGTAGGACAAGTTTGTTAGCCGAAATACATTGTCTAGTCGTGTAGAAAGTCGACACATTTTATGACATCTTTTTGTGAGACTTGACAAGTGGGTTGCAAGGTTGTTAGAGTACAAGGTTGACGCATTAGACCGTTTTCGTGGTTCAAGCCACTTGCAGTGACGTCACCAAGTGACCGGTCCGCCGATGTGTCGCACTGGCTCTGGCAGTTAATAAGCAATGCTCGGCATCTACTCACACAGTACACATTGTGTAATGTTTGTTGTTGTAATAACCTTGTACAATGTAACATGTTTGTTGTTATATTATCATGTATCTATTTCCTTTATTGACTTATATCTTTAATCGTACAACTGCAGTAAATACAAAATGTATGAACATTCAACTACTGTTTTTTTTTTTTTTTTTTTTGTTGTTGTAGAAAGACCAACTATCATGCATGTGTACGTAATAGTAATTAAAACAATATTCAGTTATCAAAAACATTTTTTTATTGTCATAGTTTGTTGATTAATTGTGGAAGATGTCTAATATTCTTCTTTTTTTAAATGTAGCTAATAAGAAAATATAAAACTGTGCTTCAATGAAATTTTTACGCTGAAACACAAACAATCCTGCATTTAATTGTTTACTTTTGCCAGAATATACTGAGAAATCTGTTACAATCTTACTGTTGTTTTAGTAAACTACTTTTGTTAAGTTGTATTACATTTAGCTCCTTTTTAACAGACAGCAAGAAGAATATTCTGTAGTGTACAATTGTTTTTTGTAAATGAACTTAAGCTTTACATATCTTGTAACTTTAAACATTTTATATGGTACATGAATGTTAAATACATTTATTTATAATATGTAGTTTCCAAGTTAATATATTAAAAAATGTCACTTCCTTAAAAAAAAACTCTTTTAATTTATCGGAAACGTATTTTTACATTTAGTTTTGTTTTTATTTTATGTTTACAATATTCGTTTAAATCGGAGCATAGTAATGTACTTCTTTGGACTTATTCTCAACTACTGAGACACTAATAAAACTAAGTTCCGAAACACTTGAAAACGCTGATCAATACAAAACAATATGAACCAAAATACAACCTCATGGTACGAGTGATTCTACTGAAATACTAAATACTAAAATAGCGGGCGGCGGAGCAAGGAGCAGGCTGTGCAAGGTCACTGAGTGACGTCAAAACAACCGCCAGCTAGGAGGCATTGTGGACTGCTGGGCGAGGCGGGGATGGATCAACCATGTACGCTAACAACTTTGAGTGGGTTGGGCCTGGCAGTGGAAAGTCAGCTGTCGTTGCTGTTCTTCTTCCCAACACCGAAAGCACGTTTTTTTACCAAAGCAAATTTTGTTTGACAATTTACGTACTAGAATATAACTTTTTTGTTATATCTGAGAAAATAAATGAAGGATATCATTCTACACATTTTGTTTTTTACACGACCTTATAACCCGTACGGTTCCCCAAAATCGTTAAAACGCAAAATACCATAAAAAGCGAGTTTTTCACCGGCGAGCGAAGTGCAGCTGTCAATAAATCAAATGGCGCAAGGCCGAGGTGCAAACAAATTCCACTAATATATTTCGTACACGCAGACAGCTTTCCAGCGCCTTCGCGATTAGACAAATTTCACAAATAGTTGGTTGAAACCCTAAAACATGTAAATTTAATTTTGGGAATTCTTTCAAATCGTGTTAGCGGTTCAGCTGCGTGATCGAATTATTTCATTAAACATCCATACATTAAATTACAAAAATAATTTAATTCTGGAAGTGTTCTACCAGTGATCGACCGGGGCAGTCTACATTTCGAGTTAGGATCGTCTTAATTGTGTTCTCAGCACATCTGAGCGAGAAGGACGGCATACTTGACATACTTGGGGTATTGTAGACGGTTGCCGCAGTATCTTCAAGCTTTTAATCTATGACCATTGTTGGGTACTGCAGAATGTCTAGCGAGATTGCAGTTACTCCCTCGTGACCAGTCTCTAAATACTTGAGGGGATAATTCTCTAAAAATGGTAAAAAAACAACAAAACTTTCGTGATTTGTTTATGTTGCTAATATTGTTCTATACGTTACGCGCTTTGACATTGCCTCATCTCAAACCATTTTATAAGTATATCTTTTGTAATTGAGTGCTAAAAATACTGAATATTCTTTATAAAATTTCGAATCCGGCTTGCAAATTACTTTTCATTATTGATTTTTTATTGTGTTAAGAAAAAATTTCAAACTTTGTACTTACAAAATGTCAATTACATAAGAAAAGAAAAACATTAAAAAAAATTTGGAAAACGGTTGACCCTAAAGGCCATCCATGTAACTTCCCGCTAAGTTTAATTACAACAAACACTATTTTTGGAAATTTTGAACTGCCATAACTTTTGAATTAATCAACCGATTTTTATGCGATTTGCGGCAATCGATGCAGTTTCTTAAGTCCATTGAAAGAATCAACAACAAAAATTTTTCAGATGAAAAGTTTCGGAGAAATTGAGGAAAAACACTTTTTTTTATTTTCTTTCGTTCACGGTATCTCGCGATTGAATCAACCGATTTTTATGCGATTTGCGACAATCGATGCAGTTTTTCGAGTCCATTGAAAGAATCGACAACAAAAATTTTTCTGATGAAACATTTCGGAGAAATTGAGAAAAAAAAACTTTTTCTTTCGTTCACGATATCTCACGAACGAATTAACCGATTTTGACCGGACTGATAGCGATCGACGTCGTTTTTCAAGGTTAAAAGCTGATTTGATTTTGGAATTGATCGGTAAAGCCGTTTAAAAGTTATTCCAAAGAAACCTGATTTGAAAAAAAAATTTTTCTTAGTTTTTTTGAAATTTCTCAGAACCTACCGGTCCGAATCAGTTGAAATTTTCAGGAAATCTAAGTTTGATGGAATTCTTTAGAACGCTGTTTGGTAGGATCCAATCGGTTAAGCCGTTCAAAAGTTATAAGCGGGTCACATACTTACATACACACACACACACATACATACAGACAGGGTGACACCCTCTCGGGAGTGGTCAGGGAAGATTCCTAGGACCTCAAAACGTCGAGATTTGATGAATACTCGATTTTCGAAAAACGGGGTGAAACCAATAACTTCCCGATTTTAGAAAATTTTCAATTTTCTTAGCGGGAAGTTAAAAATCTAGAATGAAAAACGGTTGCGTATTACAATTGTGCTTAAAATGAGACCTTGCAAACAATTTTATGATAAAAAATAAACGAAATACATGGTTTGAAATTTAACATTGATCTTATGGGATAAATTCCAAGATGGCCCCCACTACAGCAGGGGATTATTCTCTAAAAATAGTAAAAAACCTCAAAACTTTCGCGATTTATTATTGTTGTTAATATTGTTCTACATGTTTTCCTGCACAAGAAAAATACAATTTAAGTCATGATTCACCTGTATTTACAACAGAAAAAAATTCTGAGAAAGCGCACTCTTTTCCAAGTTTGAAGGTGAACTTTTTAATTTTGGCCTATTTTTTACTTTTGTTGGAAGTTCAATGTTAAGTTTTTGCTTGTAAATGTAGCAACGTGAATTGTTTAATAACATATTTACAAAGGAAATTAAAGTACATACTATGCGGTTCATAAGCGTTTTTAACTTTAATATCTGGGCCAATGAAGTATACTGGACAAGCATCACAGAACAGTTTGAATTTCCGTGTTTTTTAGACGAACATTTTTATTTCAAAATATACTTGTACTACAAGATTGGAGTTTTTACCACATATTCTGCAGGAAAGTTGTGTCTTACGGGAAAGGGTCTTAGTCGTCCTCAAGAGAGTTACCACACGAGCGCAAAGAGAAATACAGGAAAGTGATGCTCTCCTCCCTTATGACACAAATAACAATTACCTATGATAAAATTTAAAAACGTGTAGTTTTCTATTATTTGTATACTACTTCTTACATAAAAAAATTAGTACAAACCTTTATAAAACATATTTTATAAACTACCCTCTCAGTGTAAAATCCCCTTAAGCCTAGGTCGGCTAAAACAGCTGTTTTTAGCCTAGGTCAGCTGTTTAAGAACAGCTTATAAAGTCAGAATATAAAAGATGAAATAAAAGTCGGTCAGTCGTTTAATAAGTCCATAAAAATGATTTACAAAGTATTAAATGTTATTAACCATACAGATTAGATTCCTATTGTTTCATTTTTATTGAAACAGTTGTAAAAAGGGGGGCTTACAATCACAATATGGGAACAGTAACATATAATCACTGCATTCGTTATTATTATTTCTGCTAACATGCTTGAAACATTTTTGTCTTCTTGCTTAAACACCTTTCTTAGCTTTTTCTTTATTTCGCCTGACGCCTTTCGGGTAGACCCCATCTTCAGAAACTTTGTTTGCTACTATCTATGCTCTACCATTTTCTCCTATTTATACTTGGTCTCCTCCCTCACCCCCCTTTCAACCTGTTTACTGCCTGTTCTCTATTGTTTGTAAACAAGTATTCATCTTAGATCATTGACCTACGTCCTATATTTCTAGAATTTTCTATTTTTATATTAATTGTATATTTTCAAACATAATGTTAGAATGTGTGTTAATTTGCTCATTTATTATTTTTTGGTCTTTTAACTTTAATTTAAATATTTCCATGTTTTCTATTATATAAAGCCTTGTCCTTTATGTATTGGGTGGATTAATTTCATAGATGTTTGCATATCCCTAGGTTTGTGGTCCTCGTTAATTAAATGATTCGCGAAATTTGAATCTTTTTTATTATATTTAAATGATCTTATATGTTCTTTATATCTAGTATTTATTTTCCGTCCAGTTTGATTAATATATTTAGCTTCGCATTCGCATTCTAATAGGTATACTCCACTTTGCTTGTATTTGTCTCTGTTTTCTATATTATTATTTCATTTGTATTGTATTGTATTATTTGTTTTCATTGCTATATTTACTCCATTGTTTAAAAAATCTTTTAAATTTATATATTTCTTTCCTCGTGTATGTTATTGAAGGCCATTAGCTTTTTTATTATTCTCTGTAGGCCAGAGAATATTTTTTCTTGTCTTTTTTGATTTTATATTTTTTTGTCTATTGTTTTCGGTGAATATCCATTGTAAAAAAACAGTAACATATCATAAGAAAACAATTATTATTGGAACTAGTAAATCCCCGTGAAAAATCACAGGTGGATTAATTAGATACACATCACAGATACATCATTTATACAAAAACCAATACACTTTATCTAGGCCTAACTATGCAGACGGGGATTTTTAACTCGGTAAATGTATACAATTATAAGGACTATAAAACTGTAGGAATATTTGTTAAGATTTTGTGTTTATGTATATTGTTATACATTCTAAAGAAAGGAAAAATATTATATTTTAATTGCCTTTTATTTCATGTTGATAGATCAAATGATTTAGAAGTTATTAATATTATCACATATATTATTTCTCAAGGCAATTTTTTGTCGGTACGCCATAACTTCCTTAATACATCATCAAATGACATGAATGATTCATCATTTTAAAGCTTTCCTTAACCGCTACACCGGAAAAATATACAAACAGCTTAAAATTCATGTATTAATAACAAAAATTGATTAAAAAACGTTTATATTATACTTTGTATGTTCCTAATGAAAGGCGCCATCTATTAACCATCTGTTTAACTAGCATGACAGCTGTTAGATTGTTTACACTGTAAGATTGTATATGAAAACTGTTATTTATAAACCAATGTAAATAAATAAACTTAATTAACTGAATTAAATCAACGTGTTAAATCAGGTAAATGTAGGCCTACTTCGAACTTGCGAAATATTCGCACGGGTCAGCTAGTAGGCTATATTATTGATTGAAGTTGTAAACATAACCCCAAAGTATAATCTACGCTTGGTTTTGTTTATACTTAACTGTTCTGTTTAAGTAAACAGATGATGGGTAAAATCAGCTGTTACATTAGTAAGTTAAACGAATAGTACTTGGGCGACCGAGCATAGCTCAGTATTTTTTTTTTAGGAAAATGTTTGCAAATACGAATCACATACTGAATTTGTTTATGTATTTTAGAAATAACAAATAATAATTACAATCATTAGATAATTTATGTTACCTTTATTGAAATATAAAGAATGCAGAAACTGGTCAAAAGGGTTTTAGAACGGTTAATAACAGCACAAAAATAATGTTTTGGTTACGTTTGGTGTTGAAATCAGCTGATAATAGAAATATTATAGGAAACAGCTGATTACTGTTATTATTGTAGTCAATAAACATATGTAATGATTATAACTCCATAAGCCTAATGTTAAAAGTTTTCAATTATCAAATGATTTGTTTAGAAAAATACGAGATTTCCTGAGGTAGTGGTTTTCACCAATCGATTTTTTAGACCCAAAAGCCTCTAATCCCAAACTTTCAGAAAAAAACCCTTACGCTGATCTCGAAATTGCTCGTACGTACAAACAAACATACGTACAAACAAACATACGTGCAAACAAACAAACAGACATTGCTCGTATTAGAGTATAGGATTTATTTCTTCTTTAAATGTTACTCCACGTACGCTCGTACTACACTCGCTTTTATAGGAGTCGATTGAGATCCGTACTAAGTTAAAAGTGTTTTAAAATATATATTAGAATCAAATTAAGAAATCATCTGGAAAAAAGTAATCCGCTTTGAATCGAGTTGGAAATGATTTTAACCGGCTGAAGACCGATCCATCTACAACTCCTATAGTCGGTTAGGGGTGAGCGTAATAAGGGTTAAAGTGGTAAGGGTGAAAATGGGTGAATTTTTTAACTTACCCCCAAACAAATATTTATTGCTACCAAACGGTACGGAAAAATAATTCGATCACGCAGCTGATCCTCTGACGTGAGTTGAGCGAATTTCCAAAATTGAGTTTATGTGTTTTAGGTTTTCAACCAAATGTTTGGAAAATTAGTTTACTCACGAGGGCTGAGAATATACAAAATATATTAGTAGAGTTTGTTTCCACGTCAGCCTCCAGTCCTGGTTCTAGCGCTGCTTTGTTTCGCTCGCTTCTTCTACCTTGCGGCCCCTCAGATTATACGAAATAATTTGATTTGAACATTTAACGTTATTTACCATCTTTGCTTTGGGGTTATTATTAATCCTACACCTTTATTTTAGAGGAAACATTACGTGATTATGTGTATAGAAGATTCAAACGGTGTTGGCGTGCGGAGCACGCATGGGTTTCCCCTAGTTATTTATAATTTAAGTTAAACGTAATAAATATCGCAAAGTCTTAAACCCCCGAGATTCGTTTTGATACACGTTACACCCAGTATAACCTTTATACAGTTAGTTACATCTATTGAAGGAATCCGTAACGTTTTCCCTATTATATCCGAGTAAAGCCAATAATGAAAACTATTAAAACAAAAGCGTGAGCAAGTAAGGATGTGAATAGAAGCACTTCATTACCGTATAACCCCAGGTCTGTGTTCAGGTGTGTGCAAATTGTATCAATTAAAACGTGACGTCACCTTACGAACAGAAACTAATACATCTACCATAAGTGTAATGGTACATCTGTGGACTACTGTACTTTTATTTGTGTATGTAAACAAAATGTACATTTTGACTGAGAGTTATGTTTCGGTTTGATTAGTCGCCGGATAAATCGATTACCGGTAAACAGGTTCGATCCTACGAGTGTCAGCTGTAACAGACTGGGCTGCGACCACTTTTTACTTTCTCCACCCTATACGTAGTATATGGAGAAAGTATTGCTTTCGTAAAAATGTTCGAATTTGAATTTTCAGAGTTGAATTATCTGTTTTGGTGCTCCCAGAACCCCAAAAAAATTTTTTAGTGCAATTATCTGTGTTGGTGCTCCCTGAACCCAAAAATATTTTTAGTGGAATTTTTTGTTTTGGTGCTCCCTGAACCCAAAAAAGTGTTTTCAGAGTGGTGTCTGTCTGTCAGTCTGTATGTATGTATGCACGACCAGAGAGGACACTATTGGTACGATTTTCATGAAATTTGGTATGTAGGTACTAAACCCTAATATCTCCAGGCGTTTTTTTCATTTTTTGGAATTTTTAATTTTAAGGGTAATTTACCCCTAAAAACCCATAAAAAACGACAAAAATGCAAATTTCTCAAAAGCGGCTCTAACGATTTTTATCAAAATTTCAGTATTTATAGTGCTTAAGATGCCAAACAAAATGACACCACCCGCTTTTATCAAAACTTCGGCGTTTTATAATTATGGGGAAATGTTTAAAAATAAACAAGTTTGTGTTGTCAATCTAGCATCGGGGCAGCGGCCGCAAGGGGTAGCACTACGGTAGCGAGTACGGCCAGTAATTCAAAGGTCGCGCGATCGAATCCCGCCTGAGACAATTTTTTTTATACGATTTGACGTATGTAGAATATTATTTTTTTGTTTTGTTCTAAAAAGTAGTAAATAAAATGATTAAAAACAATATTATTTTGACTACAGTAAGTTGGGAGAAAGTTTGTGTCGGTTAACTGATACCGTTTATTTTAACCATAAAACAATTATGTTTACGAACGAAAATGTTGCTTATTTAAATCACTGGAAGTCACACTTTCTCCAAATGCTTTTAAAAATAGAGTCTTTTCGACCGAGGAAATAAATGATTTCTATAAAACTGTATGTATCTGTTTACATCAAGATTTTGAGGTTATGTCAAAATATGATAAATGAGAATGTTTCTTATCAGCGAATTTCCATAGGAAAAATGAGCTATTGCAGTGACCCTTATGGCGAGACCCAAGTTCGGAAGTAGTCAATGAGCACCGATCATGGTTCCCAGAACACGTTTTGGGGTGTCATTACAAATAGTATATAATATACATCGGATGAATCAGACCACTCATACATGGCTATAGAATACAAGGGCTAGACCAGTCCGCCAAGGAAAGTGTTCCCGTGCTGCAACTGTAATGACGTCACGGTGGTAACTCCTGCTCCATTCCCACCGCTTCTCATAAGTATTCTTTGCTACAATAATTTCAATTTTTTAGCAAACCTGTAACATTTTTATAAAGCGCTCTTCTTTAATTTTAGTATTGACACTACACAAAGCAATAAGTAGACTGTAAGCAATTAGTCTAAAGATGTAAGAAGAATACAGGGTTACAATAAAACTAATTTGTAGGTAATAAACCGTTGTAGTGTACTAATGTTAGCATACTTTTAATTTGATTCTCCGAAACATTTCTGAAAACTAAGCACGAAATTGAACAAAATGTGTCACATTATTGAAAATAATTGTATTTATTACAATAAACCACCAAAACTTGAATGTCATACTGCAGTTTAATAAAACGTGTGTAATACTTATAAAATAAAACACATTAAAGTTATAAATACTTATACATATTGAGTAGCTTATATGCAGATATACACATGACATAATAATTACTGCTGAGATAAAATATTTAAAAAAATAAATAAAACTGCTTTATAGAAATTTTCCTTTTCTAGGCCTTAGGGAGTACTTAATTTAATAGTTGAATTTAAACAATTGAACTATTTAAATTTAAATTGACACTGTGCAATTTAATTTAGTCTATAAGTTTAACTTAAAATTGTGTTTTATTTTTTAATTTTTGTCATAAATTATTTTATTACTCTAGGTTTAAATAAGATTATAATTATTTGTATATTATATATTTATATATATCTAATTATTCTGACAATTTTAAGTGTATTTTGCTATTAGAGATTTGTTTTAAACATTTTAACTTTATAGCTGCAGAAGAAATTACTTGAGGACCTTGGTAACTTTTCAACATAAAGTAAAATCTCGCTTGCAACTTTTACATTAAATAAATAATATTTTTTAATGTTTATTTACATCGAGGTGGTTTAAATTGTTTTCCTTTTTGTACTGTATCTATTTAAACATTTTTAGGTTTTGTATTTTGATGTAGGCCCTACTTGTTTTCAAGATAAATTAGCATTTCTCATTTGTCAATGTAATTTTAAATTATGTATTATTTTGATTTTGTTAATGTACAAAAGGAACAGCAATAAATTTTCATAACATTTTAATTTGAAGCCGATTACTTAAACTTTGTTGTTTTTAAATTTTGAGTTATCAAAAATTACCGGTGCTCTAAGTTTAAATTTTATTATTATTTATGTATTATATATTTACTTATTTATATCTCATCATTCTGAAAATGTTTGATCTAATGTACTTTATTGGTAAAAGTGTTTCTTAGAATATTCAAGTAACACTGCAGACAATATTACTTGATAATCTTGGTAATATTTCATAAAGTAATCTTGTCTGCAACTTAACATTAAATAAATAAATACCTTGCTAAACATATAATTTAAGTTATTGTGCTGATGTGCATATTGTATAATTTTTTAAGAAATTCATGGAATGGCTCTTCGAGAAAATTTGCCTTGAATATGCGCCAAAAGGCGCAAATCTCGCGGAATTAAATACTTCCTTTAAACACTTGTACTAAAAAAAAATCATTGCTCAATATTAACCTAACTCGCTAAACATATAACTTAGATAATTGTGTGTATTGTATAATTTTTTTAAGAAATTTGTGAAATGCCTCTTCGAGAAAATTAGTCTTAAATATCCGTCAGAAGGCGAAAATCTCGCGGAATTATATACCTTCTTTAAACACTGGTACTGAACAAAATAATTACTCAATATTCACCAAACTTGGTAAACATGTAATTTAGGTGATATTGTGTATTGCATATTTTTTTTTAAAGAATTATCGTCTGCAACGTTATGTCAAATAACACGCGAGAGCTAAGGCGAACCGTGCTTACACGGCGTGTCATGGTACCAGAGTGACGTCACATAGGAGGGGGGGCGAGAGGAAGTTTGGGACAGTCGGCGAGCGTCAACATCAAAGGAGTGGTCTAGCCCTTGTATTCTATAGCCCTGCCACTCATAAGTTTCTCAGGCGCCATTTTGAAACGGTGAGAGATAAAGTCAAACTTTAAATAAAAAACGTATGTTTTTGAAAGACCTTTTCAATGATCTGCTTCACGACTAACTTTACTATTCGGAGTTTTTGAGTTTTAATGTTTTTTTTTCCAAAAGTGTATGTACTTAAAAAAATTTAACATTTTTGAGTAAGAACAACTTAAGCACATTTTTGAAAGGGTATCTTCTCATGAATCTAGGATAAACATTTGGTTTATGTAGGCTGTGTTATGTGGTAACAATAAAACCAACTGTAAAACACTACTTTTTAGACGTTTTGAAACACCCTGTACGTACACAATAAGCTACAACTTTTTTTCCAAAATGGTCAGTGAACAGAGACCTATAAAATGAGGTATCGCTCGAACTTTACATTTGAAAAATTTCCAAAATCGACCCCCACCCCCCAAAAAAGAACTTTTGAGGCTTTTTGAGATTTGAAAACATTTCGCTAGTGTCAAAATAGGGGGTTTAAGTTAAAATTAATGCTGTAGTTCATTTGGTGCTATAGGCCTACCATTTGGTGGTCTGATTCAACCTATCTATATGTGTATATGTAGGTATGTGTGCGCACTCTAACAGCGTCATTTTAAGTCCGATTTTATCCAAATTTGGTACACACGTTGGTTGTCCAAGTCGTTTAGACGAGTTCGTTAGGCATACAAATCCAACGAACGGGAGTAACTATTGTTTGATATTTTTCGTATTAGATTTAAACTTTTTTTGGTGTGTTATTTAAGCAAATAAATGTAGGATATTATTCTGCACATTTTGTTTTTTTACAAGACCTTATAGCTCGCTTGGTTCCCCCAAAATCGTAAAATACCGTAAAAGTACCTTGTATTTCTTATCTCGTGAAGCGAGTTTGTCCGCTACTAGCGAGGCGAAGACGTCCCGCAACTGGCGGGTGGTAACAACACTATTGGTGCCTAACTGTTGTATCTAATCCTTTCTTCTTTCTGACGGACCCAGTATCCGTTTTATAGCTTCCTTTCCGCAAAACGGATAAAAAGCGTGAAGGAAACAAAACCAGCTTTTATTCCAATTTGGTTTCAGGAGTTTTCATCAAGCTCTATGTATGTCTCTATTTAACTTATTTGTACAACAATAAATGTATGTTTTTTTCACGAACGTCTTTTTAATTTCTCTTGTTTTTATGTTGAAAAATCGGTATTTTTTCTGAACTGAGTTCGGAATAGGCGTATTTTTGGAATAGCGGGTCTCTACTGTATTACTTCTTTAACGGCCTGTAGTAGTGATTAAGTAATTTTCAAATGACTTACATGCAAATAACATTATAAGCGAATTTCCATCTGAAAATGAGCTATTGTAGTGACCCTTATGGTAAGACCCAAGGTCGGAAGTAGCAAATGAGCACCGATAATGGTCCCCAGAACACGTTTTGGGGTGTCATTAAAATTCATATATATATGTATATATGTGTTCACACTCTAGCGGCTGCATTTTATGTCTGATTTGGTCCAAATTTGGTACACATGTTGGTTGTCTACGTCGCTCGGACAAGTTCGTTAGCCCAAAAAAATCCAACAATCGGAAGTACGTTTTTTGACCGGAAGTAACTATTTTTTTGAGATTTTTCCTACGGGAATTAATTTGTTTTTGAGGTTTTTCTACACATATCAATGTAGGATGTTATTCTGCACATTTTGTTTTTTTACGCGACCTTATAGCTCGCTTCGTTTCCCCAAAATCGATCCAAATTTAAAATACCATAGAAATACCCGTTTCAAAGCCATTTGGTTTATTCTACCGTGGGGTTGGCGTGCGAAGCACTCAATGCATTGCGTATTGAAGATACTCCCAATACGGGGGTTAGCGTGCGAAGCAAGCAATGCTTTACGTATTGAAGATACTTCCTATATGCGGAATGGCGTGCGAAGCAAGCAATGCTTTGTGTATTGAAGATACTCCTAAAATACGGAATGGCATGCGAACCATTTTGCAGCTATTCAGCACCGTCGTGAACAGACTTATTTATATCAAATTGTTTTTTAAAACCCTAAAACATAAAGTTAATTTAGGAAATTTGCTCAACTCACGTCAGCGGTTCAGCTGCGTGGTCGAATTATTAATTTAATCGATTACTTTTAGAGAAGAACAAATTTGAAATATTTACTGTTCAGTCTTCCTCTCTATTCCGAACGTGCATACATTTCAATTTACATTTGGAGAATGTCTCGAATGATTCTAAGTATGTCTAGGCGATTAGGCCTGCATACTTGACATACTTGTGGTGTTGTAAACAAATACCGCATTATCTCTAAGCGTTTAATCTACGACCGTTGTTGGATATTGCAGAATTTCTGGTGCGGGATTGCTGATATACCACAAACAAGTCTGAATACAGCACTGGCCGAGCAACTCGAATCTGCATAAACACATTCATTCGTTGGATAATTCTTTTACAATGATTAGGTTAGGTTGTAGGTTAGGTTAACAATAATGTTAATAGGCCTACAGTTTTATAATCCTTATAATTGTACACATTTACCGAGTTAAAAATCCCCGTCAGCATAGCAAGGTAGGCCTGGATAAAGTCTGTTGTTTTTAAATAGTATTTTTTTAAATGATGTATTTTTCTTACGTGCATCTAATTAATCTTCCTGTGATTTTTCACGGGGCTTACTAGTTAATTCATAATTACGTATCATAAATGATTTTACGTAATATTCCAAGGAACATCTGAGACTATTTCAAAATTATGAAGTTAAGGCCTATAAAAAGCAAGTTTCTTTATGGTTGGGGGAAGTAGGGTGGATTATTGTAAGTCCGTCATAAGTCCGGAGTATGCATAAAGTTATATTTATATGTCGCTCATTTTTTATCTCGCGTTCTACTTCTGATTCTTTGTAAGGGTATTTTTGTGTGGGCACTGCAGTGACGTTGTTGTTCTAGTAATGATCTTATTTATAATTTTTGTTAATTTTTAAATTGTTTCTTGCTTTTTCTCTCTCTCTTTTTTTCAATAATAAATATTTGTGTAAAGTTAAGTTGTGCAGGCCTCCTGTTTATATGGGCACTAATACGTAGATGTATATTTTTATTAATTATTTTTGTAAAATTTGATTTGTGGAATTAATAAATAACTAACATATAACTAATCTAGAACAGATATGTAACATGTTGAATAAATGATATATATATATATATATATATATATATCCATGAAAGTTACTTTTCAGTTTTCGGGGCCGACAGAATTAAAAATGTTTCTGCTGTAGACATAAAAAATTGTATTAGTTAGAGGCAACTTATTGGTACTATAAAACTAAAATCTCAGATAAAATTATTTTATTAGAATACTAGGGGAGACCCCTGCGTGCTCCGCACGCCACTCCCGTTGGACCCATCTATACACATATGTTATGTTTTCTCTACAATAAAGGTAGAAATAATCTCAAATTTAAGACGGTAAATAATGTTCAATGTTCAAATCAAATTATTTCGTATATTTTATACCATCAGTTATAATAAAGATTAAAAGAGCCAGCAAGGCTCTACATTTAAACAAAACTCTACATAAAAGTTAGAAATAGAAATAATTGTTTCACATTTGAAATCAGCTGTTAATGGAAATATTTGGGCAAACAACTGATTGCTGTACCAACACTAAAAATAATATTTAATAATTATTTATTACTAGGGAACCCGGCAATGCTTCGCTATTGCTTGATTTACCTAACCTAAAATTATATTCAGTGTTTGATCCAAATCAGTTGATTTACCTAACTTAAAATTATATTCAGTTTTTGATCCAAATCAGTTGTTGATCAAAATCAGCTGTTGATCAAAATCAGCTGTTTTAAGCTTTTCATACGAACAGCTGTTGTTTGTGCCCCTGGTAAAATCAAAAGAAATCTTTCTTCTTCTTCCTTAAGATTGACCTTCCATAAGATTAATATTGAAACTTTGAGGGCCACTGGGGCGCAGCCCTAATGCCCTAGGACTTCGGTAAATGGCCTAAAACCTTCCCAGGGTTAACTTGTGTTACTATGCAAAATTTCAAAGCAATCGGATGGACGGTTTGGTAACGCATAAAGGACAAACATACAAACAGACAAACGTACAAACAGACGGACATACATTGAATTTTATATATATAGATGACGCTCCTTTATCCATACAATATTTAGTATAGTTTGTGTTGTTTTTACGTCCAACAGATGGCGCTCTTTACAAAAACCTAACCTAAAAGTTAGAAATACAAAATAATTGTTTCAAAGTTTTAAATCAGGCGTTGATGGAAATATTATAGCAAACAGCTGACTACCGTTATTATTATAGTCAATAAACGTACTAAATGGAGCTCACATTTCTGTTAAATATTTAGTATATTTTTTGATGTTTTCAAGTTCAATAGATGATGCTGTTTAAAAAAAAGTACATGAAAACATGCTTGTGTTCGAATGCAATGTTGTGTAAAATTTGAAAGTAATCGGCGAAGAACTTTCGGAGATTTGAGATTTTGAACAAACGAACATTTACATTTTTATCTATATATATTTAGATAACAAAACAATCTTTAAAGTTTATTATCATAAATCTTCTCACTTCAATATCATAAATCTCATAAATATTAATTTCACTTCATTATCACTTTGCCATATTTTAATGAATACAATTTGCACACACCTACAGACAGAGCTTTAGGAATGAGGTTATTTTATTTCCCCATAGATTATTCAGCCGCATTAGTACAGCCTTGATTAATTTGATTAGCGCTTTTAGATTAATACCTGGCTTTGCGCGAATATAAAAGGGTTATTATTATAAATGCAGGGTATAACGTGTACAAATTATGGTCCACATGTAACGCTTACTTTTCTGGGAGGCCAATGTGCCTACAATATTATCGACAGAGAAATGAACACCTGGGTTCAGGTGCCAAATAAACACTGTTGGTTACAAATCCTTTACTGCCTCCTTCATATACTTACCAATGCCTCTCGCAATACAAGCCTTATTACAAAAAACCTAATATACAGGTATTTTACCAGGCTGAATTATTACGGTGCTTTGGGAATGTATGGGGTTGAGGAGGCGGCTTCAGAAGGAGTTCACAACACTCTCGTACCTGAGGCAATTGATAGCGATCTCAGATGCAGCTCACACCGCTAAAATACCTGGAAGGGAAAGAGGTAGATCTTTGAGGTAGGCCTCAGAGGAAAATCTCATAGAGAGCTTATCTCGTTCCCGTACCTTTTAGCGAATAGAGGGATACCTCATAGGCAGCTCACCATGCTCCCAAACCTGTAGGGGATATTGGGAGGTCTCAGAGGGAGCTGAACATTCTTCCGTACCTGAGGAGAAAG
>JAGFPH010001747.1:120336-134259 GCA_018207615.1 Philaenus spumarius
AAATAAAAATAAAAATACTATATTTTAATTGCGTTTTATTTCATATTGATAGATGAAATGATTTAGAAGTTATTAATATTATAGTCACGAAATTAATGTTAATAATTATTAATTATTAATTAATAATAATGTTAGTTAAGAAATTAATATTGTCGAATATGATATACGAAGATGTATAAATAAAATGTTTCAGAAGTTAAACGAATATATCTTTTCTTTAAATTTGTATAAAGAAATAAAATATTGGTGATATAAGGTTATAACGATTGAAGTTGTAAACATAACCCCAAACTATAATCTACACTGGGTTTGTGCATTACAGATGATGGGTGAAATCAGCTGTTTAGATGTAGGAACGTCTTTAACTTAAGTTGTATAATCTTTTTTTTAAATTTGTATAAACAAATATGTTGATGATAAAAGGTTGTATTTATATATAGTTTATAAAAGCAAAGCAAATAATGTAACTATAATAAAGCATACATTAGTTATTTAGCTTATATATAAAAAAATACTACTTCAAAAGACATTATAATAATTGAAGTTGTAAACATAACCTCAAACTGTAATATACAATGGGTTTGTTTAAATATTACAGATGATGGGTGAAATTACAGATCAGCTGTTATATTAAATGTTACTCACGTACGTACGGACGTAAACTCGCTTTTATAGGAGTTGATAATGAAGGGTGATAAAGTGACTTTATGAACACACTGTATGCAACGCAATCATAAGCTTCATTATGTCTGAATCGAAACGGCTCTACAGAGCGTCTTCTATATTTCTTATTTAACCGATAAAGCACATACTTAAGATTACTTCCAGTCGATAGTCAATATTAAAAGCACATCAATACATTCGTATAGTAAGCAACACTGGGAGGGGGGGGGGGGGGAGGAGAAGTCGTTCCGACAAAGAAACGTAACGGGATTGTTTGTTCCGCTCGGCTTCGCAATTGCAATATGTCGATTTTATCAAACAAGAAATGATCCTTTTTATTTGCCAACGCGTAATTGTGTAGCGCAAATACACGGTATGAAACCTACAAAATACAACGAGGAATCGAAATGTTGAAAACTAAATAGCGCGTTAATATATTCAACTATGGTTATTATTATTTTTATTATTGTTATTATTATTAGGGGGTTGTGTGACCTGCCACCAGGACCCTCTTCACCAACACCGTTAGGTCCTCTGCGTCCCACGACCAGGCAGCAGTTCACATCAAACCCGCCCCTTTCGCGAAACGAAGGAGTCCATGAAGGCCTTTCTCTCGTATGTAACTGGTGTCAGGGTATCCTTGTCCCAGATAATCGCATAAAACATGGAAAGCGGTTTCCTCCTTCTCTCCACACCTTCGTCATAAAGGGTTGTTCTCCATCAAGTGGAGGTGCCTCTTCAGAGAATTGTGTCGCGTCAGTAGACCGACTAACAACGTCACTTCCGGCCTGCCAAGACCCAGCAGCCCAGAAGTGTTCTGCTTAGATGTCCATTAAAGCCATCGATGAAATCGTGTGCCTGTCTCTGACCTCTTACAGTCTCTCTCCATCTGTGCAAGTGTTCTGATTGAACATTTTTTCTTACACTTTCTTTCCCATAGCCTCTTGATATTCCTATCATCGGTTGTGGCCCCATCGGTGGAGTTTCAGCTACTCTTCTAGCCAGTTTGTCTATTTCATTCCCTTCTACTCCTTCATGTCCAGGAACCCAAACAAGTCTTACTTGCCTACTGCTCGACAGCTGATCCAGCAGTAACTGGAATTCCCAGACCAACTTTCACGTTGTTCTTGAAGCTATAATGGCTTTTATGGCCGGCTGACTATCAGAACATATCGCAACATCTGTACTTCTGCTTTCTGAGTCCAGTATTCGTTATTCTGAGACCGTAGAGTAGAGCCCCAGCGACACTGAGTGCCTCTTCTGTGTGTACTGTCTGTCCTTTGTGCATGTACATTCCGGCTCCCGAATGTGAACCAGATTTGTCAATTTCTAAGATCTATGTTTCCCGAGCCGGGAAAATAGCCTCTACCTTGCTACTAAAGTTATTCTTAATGGTCATGTAGTCTCAACTATGGTTTCTTCACACTTCAGTTAGCTGATTTAGAAATGAGGGCCCACATTAAAGAAACAATGTACCATAGGTTCTAATCTTAACGCAAACCTAGCTTATCAACACTGATAACGCGTTTATTAGCGAATTTCCATAGGAAATATAAGCTATTGAAGTGACCCTTATGTTGAAACCTAAGTTCGAGAGTAGTAAATGAGCACCGATTATAGTCCCCAGAACACGTTGTGGTATGCCACTTAAGATTCTATATAATATGTATATATGTGTTTGCAATCTAACGACCGCGTTTTAAGTCCCATTTGGGACACACGTTGGTTGTCTACGTCGCTCGGACGAGATTGTTAGCCAAAAACGTCCAACAATAGGAAGTAAGTTTTTTTTCCGAAAGTAACTAGTTTTTTTTTTACATTTTTCGTATTAGAATGAAACTTTTTTGGGTTTATGTATAAAAATAAATGTATTATATTATTCTGAATATTTTGTTTTTTACACGACCTTATGACTCACTTGGTTCCCTTAAAATCAATCAAAATGTAAAATACCATAGAAGTACCCGGTTTAAATAAAGGTGGGGGATCTTCTAATCCGAGGCCGACGGCCGAGTTTGTAAGTTGCGAGCGAAGCGAAGCTCATAACCCGAGACCGCAAAGTCTTGACAAACACCTTGGTGCAAATTCGCAAAGCGAGTGTTCCTGCTGCTAGTGGAACGATGAAGCGCGTGAGTCGAAGCGGAGGCTTAGGTGCAAACAAATTCTACTAATATATTTCCTACAACCTGGCAGCTATTAGTGAGTAGATAAACTTATCAGATAGGTGGTTGAAACCCTAAAACATATAAACTTTAGTTGTGGAAATTCGCTCAACTCACGTCAGCGGTTTAGCTGCGTGGTCGAATTATTGTAACTACCTAATCTTTTTAAATATAAACAATATATGCAAATATCTGCAATGGTTTTTTACCAGACAGAAAATTTGGTGATTGTGAATTCTTTTGGAATACTTCACAACGGCTCCAAAATTTTTAAAATTGGTTCAGTAGTACTTTAGACATAGACAACAAAATTGAAATATAAACCGTTAGGGAAAAATTAGTCTAATATATTATATGAAAACTTTAAAACTGTGTTTAAGTGTCTACATGAGATGTACTGGTCCCGTTGTATCAAATGTATTTGACATGAATAGTAGCTGCAGTGCAAAGGAGAGCGCCGACCTCTATTACATAATGTATAGTGTTATCAGCTTATGTATAAACATAAATACTGTACGGTCAATAACAAAACCTTTTCAATAAATCCACTTACGTGGAAGAAATGATCCAATTGTCCTAATTTTATCTAATAGATAATTATATCATTATTATTGTTATTAGCAAACTTCCATAGGAAAGACCTAAGGTTTGGAGTAATAAACGTG
Organism: Philaenus spumarius; assembly: GCA_018207615.1. Classification (NCBI taxonomy): domain Eukaryota; kingdom Metazoa; phylum Arthropoda; class Insecta; order Hemiptera; family Aphrophoridae; genus Philaenus; species Philaenus spumarius. The sequence goes on from JAGFPH010001747.1 coordinate 123,827, forward strand.
CACCGATCAGGTCACCAGAACACGTTTCGTAGTGTTACTAAACATTATGTATATATATATATATAAAATCCAAATACCACTCACTGACTCACTCATCAGGAAATCTCAAAAACCACCGATCGGATTGGAATGAAATTTAGTATGTAGCTTCCTCTGGGTGCTTGTTAAGAAAGGTTTTCAAAAAATTCGAAATTTTTGGGGGGTTTGGAGGGGTCAATGTTACTGAAAAAAAAACCACCGAATGGATTGGAATGAAATTTGGTATGTAGCTTCCTCTAGGACCCTAGGTGCTCGCTAAGAAAGGTTTTTAAAAAAATCTAAATTTTAGGGGGGTTTGGGGGGGTCGATGTTACTAAAAATCCCCATAACCTATACATAGTGTAATATATTTATTGATATTTTTTTAAAATATACATTTAACTTTGATTTGTATATCGGGTCAGCTAGTATATATATGTGTTTGTTCCCAATCTAACAGCCGCATTTTATGTCCGATTTGGTTCAAAGTTGGTAAAAAATCCAACAACCAGAAGCACGTTTTTATTTTATTGGAAGTAAAATATATTTTTAGATTTTTCGTACTAGAATGACATTTTTTATGGGTTTATCACAGAAATTAAATAAAGATGATTATTCAGCACATTTTGGTTTTTACACGACCTTAAAGCCCGTCTGGTTCCCCCAAAATCGACCCATACGTAAAATACCATAAACGTACCCGATGTAAATCCACGAGGACAGCACCAGATCTGAGGTCAAACTTTCGAAGCGAAGCCGCGAGGTCAGAGAGGAACGAAGTAGGGCGTGGGAGGGGGCTGGAGGCTGAGGTGCCAATTCCATTAATATATTTCGTACACACAGGGAGCTATTCAGCGCTTTCGTGAGTAGACCAATTCGCAAATAGTTGGTTGAAACCCTAAAAAATGTAAAATAAAATTTGAAATTCTCCCAACTCACGTATGCGGTTCACCTGCGTTTTCGCATTATTTGATTAGTGTATCTTAACCTTATTGAAAAACTGATTTTTAAAATGTGAAAGAAGTAATTAAAATAAGTTTATTAATTACTTGAGATTACTTCCAATGAACATCCGCGACTAGTTTATAACATAGATGTGTATCAAAGAAGCGTGTTGCAATTGACACGATTTGAGCAATTAACAAACATGCGCATTCCGTGCCGAAGTGAATTTGACACGAATAGTACTTTCTTTGAAAGAATGAGCGTTGAATTGTAATAAATTACTATCCTATCTGAAAACATTTAAACGCTATCGGCTATATACATTTCGTGTTATATCTAGGAGTTTGATCTACGCCACAGGAGAGCGTGCGAAAGTGAGCCTAATCGCTAGTGTCTGACAGCGCCAAGCGAATCTAGACCTGTTGGTTAAGTACTAGGCAATTAAAAACATTATCTGGGAAGCTAAACACTAGTAATTCTGTATTTTACTAGTAGTTCTGTAAACAGTAGACCTCGCTCGTTGACCTTATCTCGGCTCCCCCTCCACAACTCATAAAAGCTATGGAACACTTTTGGATTGGTTTAGAATAAACGTATAAAAACATGGTTAAAATACAAAAACTTTGACGATTTTTAACAAATTTCAAGTTTGTGGCCATTTTGTGAGCTTACCGTTAGAGATACGGAAAAATCAAGAAAACTATGTTGTAGAACATTAAATTTGCAATCAAAATGTTATTAGTTTTTCAATTCGACTTGCGGTTAAGCCACAAACTTTCTTTGGAAAAAAGCTTACACTGAGAGAAACGGTGCGGCCGCCATTTTTATTTTATTTAAGGGGTTAAATATGAAAAATGGAAAAAACGTATATATATGAGTAAAGAACATTCATGCAAAAAATCATGACAATCGGTCAAGGTGTTTGGCCGTAATCGTGAGACAGACACACAGACGAAATGCCGAACAGTCGAGCTAAAACGGAGACCTCGCTTCCGCTCGGTCAATAAATAGGACTTTATGATTACAAAAGTATTAGAGCTATCAGAACATCGTACAGGAATTTTTGTATGGTACTATTACTAATAATAAACAAGTATAATAGGCCTACACTCTATACACACGGCGACAGCGTGATTAATGTTTTTGAGTTACAGTAGTATCATGGTGACGCTACTTTATCTGACGCAGACATGCGCAATAGCAGTCGTTTTGAAATTGTAACGGTAACCAAACTTCTAGTCATAACGTGAGATGTATACAATCATAATTGAATACAGATACAAAAGTTGTAGCTAATGTTTTTTATAGGAATATTAGTGGCAGAGCAAGAGAGAGCGTCTTACCACGTTAGGAACCACGTTTAATGACCTGGAAATCGTATTTATTTCGTATTAATTTATCAACTCAATACTTGAACGATTTGTTAAAGGAAGCATTCTGTCAGGTCTATTGATGGGCGTATCGAGTGCCTAAGGGTGGAATAACGATTCTCCTCCACCCTCAAGCTGTAAAATCAAGACCTCTTAAATATTAGCAACAGCACTTAGTTGTCACAGAGAATTTTGTAGCGCTTATACATTTCAGCAGACTGGAGTTAAAAGCTTCATGCATAACATTGCATACAATATTTTCTAAGTGCAAGCAAATAAAATGTATTATAATAATTGCTTAAACTGCACAATTTTCTTGATCCTAGTTTGGAGTTCATCTGTATGCATTTCCAATCAACCAATACCAACCTTAAGAAATAATATTCGTGTCGATATTTACATACAAAATAAAATCAGTTGATAGTTTAATTTTAATAAAGTATAATTCGTCAGATATAGCATCATTTCTCAGATGCGTTGGAGGGAGGGAAAAATTAATTTAGGCAAGTGGGGACGCCGTCCGCTGGAGGGGAAAGGATAAAACGCACAGGCAATATATTTATTGGAAACCCGTACAAGGAATTCCAGACCGAAGTATTACGTTCAGAGCACGGCAACAGACTAAACCTTTCTGACTCCACACCACTTGAATCAACTCAGAGTCTACTGCGCATCGCTAGGCCACGAGTCATGCCTAGACCTTCTCTAGTATACTGGGTGTCAATTAAGTCTGGGACCGGTTTAATATTTCGTATATAAGGAAATTTTGAAGGTAGATGTGATTGAGGAACCTACTCTATGTAAAAATACTATTTTATTATGTTATCAAAAAATGTATCCGCCTTCTTGGATCAGCCATTTTGAATGTAACTTTGTTTTTCTAAATAGGAAGGTGATCATGTGATACATCATTTCGATGTAGAATTTCAAGGAAAAACCAACGGTGAAATTTGCAAATCCATATTTTCAACCGATTAAAAATGGCGGCCAAAAAAGAACGAAATCGTGTTTTCCAATTTTGCCCCATTTTGATGTACTAATAATAATAATAATAATAATAGGTCTTTATTGAACTAATATACAAAACTATTACAATTTCCTCAAAACTTCAGACAATACTCTTGGTCGGAAAACCGTCAGAGGGGTTGCCAATCCAAATTAGTTGGTCGTACAAAAACAAAATCAAAAGAGACTGAGATCAAAGAGAGTAAATTGATAAATTTTCCAACTGAACCACACTTTCTAGTCAATATATACTGTATAAATAAATATATATGTATAGAAATAATAATAATAATAAATTAATGAATAAATTTAAAATTAAAAATTAAACTCCTTGATTAAACTAGTCCTATACGTCCAGGCTTTACTGCAAAAGTGACTTATTTTACACCAATGTCTTCCATTTAAGTGTTCTATTAATTCTTGTGCTGATAACACATCCTTTGCGAAAATTTGTCTTCTATTTTTTGAATTTTGATGTACTATTTTTGTTTTAATATTAATTATTATTCTTTTTGGATTCAGAATTAAATAAGCTATCAAACGATATGCTACACAACGATATTTGGTTGAACTACTCGAAATCAATTTTGAAAAAATCAAAAATGATTGTAACTCAAAAATTTTAAATACTCCCAAATATCGTTGTGTGGCATATCGTTTGAAATAACAAGTTGTTATACCAAATTTGTTTAACAACAATAATGGAGAAGGTTAAAAGGACTTGAAGAGCACTCTGTATATATTGTTTTATAAAATTCCTCCTATTCAGATTATAAATTGTATCTTTTAAGCAAACTTTCCAGCTAAACCCATAAACCGAAAACACATTGTGGATTCGTGTAGCTTAAAGAGTAGACATTTTTCTAAATTCTGATGGTTTTGAGATCGAGGCACGTTATGAATGTTGTTTGCTACTATGTCGGTGCACTGTGTATTTTTATTAAATATTCGTGTCATGATAAGACTCAGCAACGCCGTCACGCAACCAGAGGATTGCATGGCAACACCCAATGACAGGCGTCTGTAATAATTACACCAATTTAGAAATTACTTTTTATCCTGTTTCCACTCTGGTAGTGGGGACATTTTCTAAATCCCCCATCAACGTATTCATGCAAGACAAATTTTTGTTTTATTAATTTTATAATAATTGCATCTAAGTTTAGACCTAACAAGTAATTCATAATAACATGACGTGACGAGTATTTCGCGGACACGCAATAACAGTCACCAAAAGTTTGGCCTGGATCGACTCTAATCGGAATGGGATTCTTTCCAGGAGTCCGCCAATCTCGAATTTCGAAACGGGAAAGGTTTTGGCTCAGTTATATTGGGCGTTCATGAGCGAACCAGAAGGTTGACATTCCACCCTTAATACTTCATCACCGCCAAAAGCTCCTTTCAGGGATGGTTGCAGCTCCTCTTACTTTACAGCGACCTATCGTACGTACCTGGTTACTACAACGCCGGTGTCAGCTGTGCACAGAACAACCGAACTCGCGATGCCTACTTCTTAACACGTTTCTTTAGGAATGAGGTAGCTTAATGTTCTCCAGCGAGGATCAGGAAGGATGAATATTCTCCAGTAAAGAACGGATTGGCTGAATATTCTCCAGCGTGGATCTGGTTGGCTGAATATTCTTTAGCAATGAACGGATTCGCTGAATATTCTCCAGCAAAAAACGGATTGGCTCAATATTCTCCACCGTAGATCAGGTTGGCTGAATATTCTCTAGCAATAAACGGATTGGCTGAATATTCTCTAGCAATGAACGGATTGGCTCAATATTTTCCAGCGTAGAACGGGATAGCTGAATACTCTCTAGCAAAGAACGGATTGGCTCAAAATTCTCCAGCTTAGATCGGGTTGGCTGAATATTCTCTAGCAATGAACGGATTGGCTCAATATTCTAAAGCAAAAATGGATTGGCTCAATATTCTCTAGCGTAGATCGGGTGAGCTGAATATTTTCTAGCAATGAACGGATTGACTGAATATTCTCCAGCAAGGAACGGATTGGCTGACTATTTTCCAGCAAGGAACGGATTGGCTGGATATTCTCCAGTGAGGATCGGATTGGCTGACTATTCTCTAGCAAAGAACGGATTGGCTCAAAATTCTCCAGTGTAGATCGTTTTGGCTGAATATTCTCCAGCAAGGAACGGATTGACTGAATATTTTCCAGCAAGGAACAGGTTATCTGAGAGTTTGAAGCCCCATCCAATAATGAAGATCCATATGACACACAGTCACAGAATTCATGTGGTATCCTATGAGTGTGGTTCATGATGGTTTTTGGACACTCTAACGTCCACTAATATATGCGTCTTTTAAATATTTGCCAAGACTAAGAAAATCCCGCGTATTTAAATTGCCTTCATATTCATTCCTTTCTACTAATTCCATTTTTGAAAACCAAAGTAATCTGATAGCGGCTGAAATTTGATAGATTGCTACAAATTGAAACAAGTTTTAAATTGCAAGCAGAACATAGATACGTTAGACTCATCCAGGGCTTATAATAGTTCAAATCGATCGTTTCTACTCTAGCTTTAAACACCCAGCCGAGTGATATCTATACAGATATTATCGCTAATTCAAGATTTGTTAAGAAGGTCAATGTTAAATGACCCGTATTTTTGGTGATACTATGACCTTCTGGCTGCCAAAACAAACGTTTCACTTGGATAAAGCTGATCATGTATGTAAACATTGTTGGGAAAACATTGACAGATTTGGAAAAAAACGTGGCTGATTTTTGAGTTTCAGAAATTAATATAGGATTTAAAATTATTGCATCTGATATGTATTAGAGAATTTCCATACGAAAGATAAGCTGTTACAGTGACCCATTGAGGTCTAAGGTCAAGAGTAGTAAATGAGCACCGATCATAGTCCACAGAACACGTTTTGGGGTGTCATTATACATTATATACATATATATACCAGGTGTCTTAAAAGTCCCCCCCTTAACTTTTGTGTTTGTTAAAAGAAACAAATATCCTTTAGGGAACGATACTAACATATCCCAAAGTATCTTTTGAAGTAATCGGAAAATTTGAGTGTCCGCTAAAAATGGGAAATTTGGGGGCAACTCAACATTTTTAAATGGGAAGTATGGTCATGTGATACCTCATTTTAAAGGTCTATTTAAGATTAAGAAAATGGCATGAATAAAATAAAAATCGGAACACCCAAAACAAAATGGCGGCCCTAAACGTGTTGAAATAAATCGACATAAAGTTGCTAATAGGCTATCTCGAAAAGGAAGAGTTTTTAGAAAAAAAATGTCAAGACACAAAACATATTTATTTCAAAGTGCTTGACCTAAAATATTGCTTCCAAATCGATTTTGTAAATTTTAAGTCGATTCCGACATCTTAGAAAATTGTGAAAAAAATATAATTTACGAAATCGATTTGAAAGCAATTTTTTAGGTCAAGCAATCGAAATAAACATTTTTTGTCTCTTGAATTTTTTTCTAAAAATTCTTCCTTTTCGAGATATTAGTAACTTTATGTCGATTTATTTCAACACGTTTAGGGCCGCCATTTTGTTTTGGGTGGTCAAATTTGTATTTTCTTTATGTCATTTTCCTAGTCTTAAATAGACCTTCAAAATGAGGTATCACATGACCATACTTCCCATTTAAAAATTTTGAGTAGCCCCAAAATCCCCCATTTTTAGGGGACACTCAAAATTTCCGATTGCTTCAAAAGATACTTTGGGCTAAGTTATTATCGTTCCCCAAAGGATATATTTTAACAAACACAAAAGTTAAAGGGGGAGGGTGGGATTTGTAAGACACCTGGTATGTGTTCGAACTCCAGAGGCCGCATTTTAAGTCCGATTTGGTTCAAATTTGGTGCACACGTTGGTTGTCTAAGTCGCTCGGACGAGTTCATTAGCCAACAAAATCTAACAACCGGAAGCACGTTTCTGAAAGGAAGTAACTTTTTTATTATTTTCCGTACCAGAATGAACCTTTTTGGGGTTTTATCTAAAGAAAAATAATGTAGGATATTATTCTGCACATTTCGTGTTTTTACACGTCCTTATAGCTCGCTTGGTTCCCCCAAAATCAATCAAAACTTAAAACACCATACAAGTACTGTTTTCAAATCCGAGGCCGACGGTCGATTTTCTACGCTGCGAGCGAAGCAAAGCAGTGCATAAACCGAGGTCGTAAGGTTAAGGTGCAAACTCGCAAGGCAAGAAGAACTTAAGAGCGCGCGAAACTTTAGGCTTAGGTGTGTATTTCGTACACGGAGGCAGCTGTTCAACGCCTTCGTGAGTAGATCAATTTCCCAAATAGTTGGTTAAATTCCTAAAACATATAAACTTAATTTTGGAAATTCCCTCAACTAACGTCAGTGGTTCAGCTGGGTGTTTGAATTATTTTATTATTTGTTAAATTTTTTGTGGGCGATGCCGCGGGTAACTGCTACTATTTCATAATTTAATAAGGTACGCAAATTGCTTGAAATGTCGCCTATACATCGTTGCTGCAAATGTGTTACGCGAAGTGATATTTGGAATCAATAATGTATATATCATTCGATGCCAAGATGTCATGGTTAGTCGTACCGATGTTGTTAATTTATTTAAAGGTGGTTCGAAGCAACGACCACACAATTGACGCCGCAAGCTGTTTACATTCCCGCTAATTACATTGTACATTTCCTTCGCAGACTATCGATATTTCAGTCTTACTGCGCACTCGCAGAAGGTTTTGTTGCTTACTTGACGTTATTAATCCATCAACAGTTGGCACACCTGCGACAATCAATTGTTGCCTCGACGTGCCGGAAGAAATATTTCCTTTGTTGAGTTCTTTGCACTTTGTTTGATCACGTTCGCCTTGTTGATTGATCGTGAACGAAAAAGAATAATAAAAACATTTGCGCGTTCCTTGGAACAAATTCCGACCAAAAGTGGAAAAACTCGGTTGTAAAAAGATTTTTATCGGTTGTATCAGTCTCTGGAAGTAGGTTTTACGGAATTCTGAAATTATAAATAACTAGAGAAAAGATGTTGTTACATGTTATAAATAAAACAGCTGATTTGGATCAAAAACTTAATATAATCGCTGCAATGAACCAATACACGTTTATTTGATATTCAATTTAGCAAATTTAAAATCAGGTAATTATTCTTCACAAGTTACAGTTTTTTTTTCATCTATACCTACTTATAAAAGCCAAATCCCATTGACTCATTGACTCATCGACTCATCACAATTTCTCCAAAACCACGAGGCCTACAAACATGAAATTTGGCACTAATACTCTTTATAGGCTCTAGACGCGCACTAAGAAAGGGTTTCCGAAAATTCGAAATTTTAGGAGGGCTTTTGGGAGGTCAAAGCTGTTACTAAATCACGATTTCTCAAAACCTACAAAACGGATTGGAATGAAATTTGGTATGTAGCTTCCTCTAGGACAATAAATGCTCTCTAAGAAAGGGTTTCAAAAAATTCGAAATTTTAGGGGGGTTTGGGGGGTCAAAGTTACAAAATCACGATTTCTCTAAAGCCATCGAACGGATTGGAATAAAATTTGGTATGTAGCTTCCTCTAGGGCCCTAGGTACTCGTTAAGGAAGGGTTTCAAAAAATTCGAAATTTTAGGGGAGTTTCGGGGGGTCAAAGTTACTACAAAAAACCATCAAATGGACTGGAATGAAATTTGGTATGTAGCTTCCTCTAGGGCCCTAGGTACTCGCTAAGAAAGGGTTTTTAAAAAATTCCAAATTTTAGGGGGGTTTGGTGGGGTCAAAGTTACTAAAAAGGAACACCGAACGGATTGTAATGAAATTTACTATGTAGCTTCCTCTAGGGCCCTAAGTGCTCGCTAAGAAATGGTTTAAAAAATAATAGAAATTTTAGGGGAGGTTTGGGGGGGGGGGGGCAAAGTTACCAAAAATCACCATAAGAAATACATAGTGTAATATATTTTTGATATAATATATTTTTTGTTAATATACATTTAACTTTGATTTGTCTATCCGTTCTATCCGTGCAAAGCCGGGTGGTCGTGCCAGCTAGTATTAGATAAAAGTGAACAAAAGTCTTACTGCATTATAAGTCAAACATCTGGTGTTACATATTATATTGTTTCCTTTAGTTTGGTAATATCTAAATTTGTTTGTAATATCGATTATTGGTTGTTTAAATATTAATGATAAAAATACAACTCATGACGCATTTCGAATTATTAATGTTGTTCGTGTCTATTTCAATCTCTGCCTTACGTCAGCATGTATAGGTCACCGCTCAATCGTTAATTCCGTGAACATATCAGGGTATACAATAATCCGTTTGCATTGGCTTCGTGATGGATAGCCACCGGGTTAGGTGAGCGGAGCGAGCTGTGCCGGAGAACTTAGTAAAATAATAAAAGCATACGATTCTAACAACAGTAAGTTTTTTGGCGATCTTTGAACATTGACTACCCCCGACCATAAGAGTCACTGCAATAGATCATCTTTCCTATGGAAATTTGTTAATGAAAGGCAAAAACACGTGAATTAGGCCTTTTCCTAACCTACAAACAAAAACAATTTTATTTTAAAAATTTTAACAAAATCTCTTTAAAATCTAGAGAATTTACGATATTTTAACAGGCCTAATGATATTGTGAATATCCTTTGACCCAGGAACTTTACCTAAAAGTATTTAATTGTTAGAGTTAAAAAAAAGTATAGACGAGTAAAATAGGCTAAAGAATTTCAGAGGCCGATCTTGGAGTAAAAACAGGCCAAATCTGTTTAGAGTTAGAATTTTTATCTGCAATATTTTGTTTAGTTTAGAACCAAATTATTATTTATTTGTTCTTTTCCAAAGGTCACCAGCAAACCAAAACTCAGTGTACCAATCTTACAAAACGAATAATTAAGGGAACGGAAGCAATACTGGGCCACATAGATTGGTACTGTTCAAAACTTACCTTTAAAATTTAAATATCACCAAACGCAGGAATGTTTTAGCTGATTACTCACAACTCACTAGATACCTAGAGGTTAACTCAATAAACCATAGAACTAGATTTAATTTCAGGTTTATTAACCAAAGTTAAGTAGAAAAAGTTTATATGCC
>JAGFPH010001747.1:134269-147768 GCA_018207615.1 Philaenus spumarius
ACTGTCGGTGAAAAGCAAGTAGGTTGTTTTATTAAAGACAAAAAAAATATTGATGCCACGGAGTTCTAAAAACGTCACATCAGTTTGTACTAAAATTATAACAAATTAATTTTAAAATATACCTTTATATTGTCACTTAATGCACCCAGAAAATTTAAGCTTAATTTTGAATCAAACATCCAGATAGATACTTATATTTGCTGAGCATTTAACATTTTTTTGTGGATATTTATCTGATCTTTGAAAACAGGTTTAAAGAACAGTTACCAACATATATAACATCTAGGAACAGTTGCTTAGAGTTGTCTGTTCCCGCACATTTATACCCAACACGGTTTTGGCCAGAGCAAGTCAATCTTGTTCTAAAGTAGATTTGATAATTTCTCAATTACTTAAAACAACAATAATCCGATCAAGCAGCTGAATCGCTGAAGTAAGCTTAGCGAAATTCCAAAATTAAGTTTATATGTTTTAGGGTTTTAACAAACAATTTGAGAATTGGTCTCCTCACGAAGGAGCTGAATAGCTGCCTATTTTTACAAAATATATAGGTACAACCAATTTCCCAAATACTTGAAACCATAAAAGATATAAACTTAATTTCGGAAACTTGCCCGACTAACGTCAGCATAGTTAGGAATACTTAGATAAAGTATTTTTTTTAATTAAGTATTTCAATTCAATTCAATTCAATTTATTTATCCTTTTGACAAATTTTACATTTTGTATAGGACAAGTCAGGTATCAATTAATTTTAAGTAAGTAATATAATATAGAGAATACAAAAAAACAGAATAAACAAAACAACAAGGATATCCTACAAGTGAATTACAAAAGTAGCCTACATATTATTTTATTCCAAAATCCTTACTTAAATTTAAAGAAATTGAAATAGAGTATCAACACACAACACAGTTAAAATGAGACAATACAATAATACAAAGCACAAAAAAAAGAAGAGATCACATCAATCACAAAATATCATCATGATGCAGAAACTCCTCCACCGAGTAAAAGGATCCAGACAATAGAAATTGTCTAAGACTGTTTTTAAAAATCCTATAGTTTGGGGAATTTTGAATGCTTTTAGGAAGCTTATTCATGAACTTTGCACCAGCTTGAGAGTGAAGTTTACTGTATAAATTTAACCTGTGCTGTTTGGCACGATACTCACAAGCTTGTCTGGTGCTGTAGTTGTGTATATCCATATTTCTGATGTATATCTGCCTGTGATTTTTAATGGGACATACCAATAAGTACATTTTTATTAGTTTTGAATGAACTGACTGAAATAATATTTTCAGGAATTCTACATTTGGTTCGATCTTTAATTTGAGCTAAACGTTGATAATAAACTTACAGTGAAGTCAGAGAATGAGGAAAGGTCCCCCCATTGTTTTAAATAGTAAACAGTTCTCCCCTACATAGTTAACATTGACCAAGTGTTTTTTGTAATTTATTTTAGTGGACCTATATAACACAGATAATGAACCATCTTAGATTACCAATAACAATAACCACAATAAATATAGGGTATGATCAAATGGTAAAACTAAATCATGTATACGCTTAGGCCTATTATCATATAAATTATAGTTAATTTACTTTTTTAATTTTTATAGCAGGTAAAAACTTCAGCTTTATTAAGAAAGAGAAGCCACAATCATTATCCCTGGCTAAGCTGACTTCTATTTCATGTTTAAATATTGCAAAGTTGGCAACGCTTTGTAGTTAGTACAGTAAATTGAGTTTTCTAAGCTAAATAGAGAGTGAACATTTAACGCTAAATGTTATTGCATAGTAAAGACGAACTTTTTTGCTCTCTCTTTTGCGATTTATTTTAATTAAAATAAATTATCTCTTTCTCTTTCTATTATATTTGTTATTTCTTTTGTTTTAGGTTAAATGCCTTTGTACTATCTATGTGCTTATTTTGAGAGTAACCAATTTTTCTAACTTCAACATGAGATAATTCGACCACGCGGCTGAAACGCTGACGTTAGTTTAGCGAATTTAGAAAATACAATTTCTATGTTTTAGTGTTTTAACAACCAGTTTGAGAAATAGGTCTACTCACGAAGGCGCATAATAGCTGCCTGTGTGTACGAAATATATTAGTAGAATTTGTTTGCACCTTCAGCTTCGACTTATGCGCTGCTTCGTTCCACTCGCACATGCGTCCTCGGGTTATGGAATGCTTCGCTTCGCTCGCAGAGTACAAACTAGGATCAGAATCGAATAAAAGCTATTTTACGTTTTGATTGGTTTTGGCGGAACCAAGCGAGCTATAAAATCGTGAAAAAACAAAATGGACAGAATAATATCCTATATTTATATTTAGTAGAAAAAACCCTGAAAAACTTTAATTCTAGTAAGAAAAATCTAAAAAAATAGTTACTTCCTGGCAAAATACGAGCTTGTGGTTGTTGGTTTTTTTTTTTTTTTTTTGCTAACGACCTCGTCCGAGCTATTTAGACAACCAACGTATGTACCAAAGTTGGACCAAATCGGAGTTAAAATGCGGCCGTCAGAGTGCGAACACATATATACATACAGGGTGGTTAAAACGACACTTCCCCCTCCCCCTTTAACTTTTGTGTTTGTTAAAACAAACAAATATCCTTTGGGGAACGATATTAACTTAACCCAAAGTATCTTTTGAAGCAGTCGGAAATTTTGAGTGTCCCCTAGAAATGGGGTATTTTGGGGGCAACTCAAAATTTTTAAATGGTAAGTATGGTCACGTGATACCTCATTTTAAAGGTCTATTTAAGACTAGGAAAATGACGTTAAGGAAATAAAAATCGGACCACCCAAAGCAAAATGGCGGTCCTAAACGTGTTGAAATAAATCAACATTAAGTTGCTAATATCTCGGGAAAAAAAGAGTTTTTAGAAAAAATTTCAAGAGACAAAAAATTTTTATTTCTAAGTGCTTGACCTAAAAAATTGCTTCCAGATCGATTTCGTAAATTTAATTGTTTACAAAATTTTCCAAGATTTATTTGTAAAAAATAAAATTTACAAAATCGATTTGGAAGCAATTTTTTTAAGTCAAACACTTTAAAATAAACATTTTTTGTTTCTTGAATTTTTTTCTAAAAACTCTTCATTTTCGAGATATTAGCAACTTTATGTCGATTTATTTCAACACGTTTATTGCCGCCATTTTGTTTTGTTTGGTCCGATTTTTATTTTCTTTATGTCATTTTCCTAGTCTTAAATATACCTTTAAAATGAGGTATCACATGACCATACTTCCCGTTTAAAAATTTTGAGTTGCCCCCGAAATCCCCCATTCTTAGGGGACACTCAAAATTTCCGATTGCTTCAAAAGATACTTTGTGTTAAGTTAGTATCGTTCCCCAGAGGATATTTGTTTGTTTTAACAAACACAAAAGTTAAGGGGGGGATATAACCACCCTGTATATGTATTAAATGTTTAATGACATCTAAAAACATTTTCTGAGGACCTTGATCGGTGCTCATTTACTACTCCCAACCTTAGTTCTCACCATAAGGGTTACTGCAATAGCTCATCTTTTGCTAAATTTTATGTGTAGTCTTTTATTAAAAATTAGAGGTTTGTTTGTTAAACTACATTTACTTAATACTTTTTCTGAGCGGTAAGCAACTGAAGTTCACTCTTTATGATTTTAAATGAGAAAATGAAGTTTAAAATGAGAAAGGTATTCAAGTCTAACCCAAGAATTTAATCAGATAATGCGAATAAAAATACTACCAACGTAACAATTTAATCCACTCACAACTTTCATAATCACTTTTAAGGAGCGAACTTTTCAAGGGAAAATTATTACTTACATTTCCCACGAGAATATCAAATACAAATGAAAACACAGAAAGGTCGTGCAATCTGAAAATATACTTCTCCGTTTAACAGCCCTACCCACCTTAACATTCACTCGAGTTTTGATGACTTCATTTTAATTCCATTTGCACCTTTAAGACTAATCAGAGCAGGGTGATGGAATACGAAGGTAGTAGTTATGACCCTCTCTGAAAAGCTGACGAGATGGCTTTTCGTTAAAACGTAGGTTTTTGAGTAACTTAGGTTTGATTTTTTCAAACAGCCGCCAATTTTAAAAGCATGATTGGATTTAAGCGATTATTTTTTTTAAGATAGATCATTGTTAGGTTAAACTTCATGCCGAGTTTGGACTCAATTGGTTGAACAGTTCTTTAGATTTGAATTGTTATGTAAAAGAAACAAAATGGCGGATATGTGGAAAACGAAGCGTTTTCGGGTCTATGTTTACATTAACTATTTTTCTTATTTTGATTCATAAATCCATTTCCCGAAGTTTGGTTGTTTAAGTTTGGGACACCATGTATATAATAACGTGTTATACGGACCATGAACGGTGCTCACTGTCCACTCCCGACGTTAGGTCTCTCCATAAGAGCAATTGTAACAGCTCAACTTTAATTTGGTCTTTCTTTCAATAAAATCTCTATTTTCAAACACCTTTCCATTGTATAAAATATAGTTTTTATCTGGTAATCGACGCAAGCCTAAATGACTTTGTGTTTTGAGTTTCTCTAGTTGCAAAATATGTTGAGTTAAACGACGTATAGTACTTAAACACTATGGAGCACATTCGTCACACGTAGTAAACAGCTGTGGAAGTGTAGACACGGGGCTGGGGTTCCAAAACATTACTCCCTCGTCGTGTTCAGGGTTAATTGATGGTGTTTAACACTCAATCCATTAACCAAAGTGACGGCCAGTAATTATCGCACCCGTGAGCATTTAACTACGAATTAAAGCCTAATTTTTACTTTCTCCACCCTATACTTAGTGGAAATTTTCGAATTTTTATTTTTAGTGGAATTATCTGTTTTGGTGCTCCCTGAACTCCCAAAAAATGTTTAGTGGAATGGAATTATCTGTGTTGGTGCTCCCTGAACCCAAAATTTTTTTAGTGAACTATTTGTTTTGGTGCTCCCTGAACCCAAAAAAGTGGTTTTTTGGTGATGTCTGTCCGTGTGTCTGTGTGTCTGTAAGGATGTGTACAGATCTGGATACCATACCAACGGTCCGATTTTGATGAAATTTTGTATGTAGGGATAGTTCTGAAATATCTCCTGGCGTATTTTTAATTTTTTCAAATTTTAGATTTTTAATGGGTTTTACCCCCCAAAAATGGCCAAAAAACGAGAAAAATAAAAATTTCTCAAAAACGGCTCTAACGATTTTGATAAAATTTGGCTTATTTGTATCCCTTAATGTACAGTACCATATGCAAAAAACCGCATCTTTCTAAAAATTCTCGTTTAGGTAATAATAATAATAATAACTGATGTTTGGGGGTTTTTGGCCAAAAAGGGGTTTGTTTTTCAAAAAGTTTCAAACCCTTTTTTCGTGCATCTATGCAGGCCTAATTGACATGTTTGGTGCAAATTTGTTCGAAATCGATCGAATAGTTTAAATAATAATAATAATAATATAATATGGATGTGTGTTACATTCATCTAATATTTTCCATGGTAACATTTTCATACTTTTGCAATTCTAAATAACCACCTCCTATGCTAATCTTGGGAAGGTATAAGGTTTCAACTGGGAGAAAGTATGTGGCAGTTATCTGGTTCCGTTTATTAACTTTCTTTCGGGAAAAATTGCATTGGTTGATTGTTGACCAAAATAAGTACAGTACAGTAGGTTATTTTAGCAGTGTCACTACTGGGAATTTAAACTAAATTCCAGTTGAAAAATGTACCATCAAATTAATACCGAATGTTTATTGCTTTTGTGACAGTATTTTATAGATTGTAAGTTAATTGTTAAAAAAAACAATAAAATTTTAATTCTTTAGTTTTTTCTGATAGAACTTCGAACATAACCTAAAAGTTTAATTTTATTTATTTATTTCTAACAGTATTCAGACAAACTTTACTTTTGTATAAGACTCGTCATCACATTATAATACACTATCTACACTAATATTATAAAGAGGTAAAATTTGTTTGTTTGTATGTAGGTTGTAATCTCTGGAACTACTGAACGGATTGAAACAAGAATTTTACTAACAAAAAGCTACACTATACCTGAATAACATAGGCTATAATTCATTTTGATATAAACATTTTTTTACTTCAATATTTGTAAATTTAGTCGGAGAAATCTTAGATCAGGCCTAGACTGATGAACCAACACATGTATTTACATTTATTACCATAACTTCAAATTGAATACAGTTACAGATAAAACTGCTGTTTGCTATAATATTCCAATTAACACCTGATTTCACACTTTGAAGCAACTATTTTTTATTTCAAACTTTTAGGTTAGGTTTTTATTAAAATGTAGACCTGAGCCTTGCTGGTTCTTTAAATCTTTATTATAACTGCTGTTATAAAATATATAAAATAATTGATTTGAACATTTAACATTATTTACCATCTTAGCGTTGGGTTTATTATTAATCCTGCACCTTTATTATAAAGAAAACATAACTTGATTATGTGTATAGGAGGTTTCAACGGTGTTGGAGTGCGG
This sequence comes from Philaenus spumarius, assembly GCA_018207615.1. Classification (NCBI taxonomy): domain Eukaryota; kingdom Metazoa; phylum Arthropoda; class Insecta; order Hemiptera; family Aphrophoridae; genus Philaenus; species Philaenus spumarius. The sequence continues at coordinate 140,789 of JAGFPH010001747.1, forward strand.
AGCACGCAGTGGGTTTCCCTAGTAATAAATACAATAATACTCACAAGATCAATACATTACAGAAAAACTGCACCACTTTACAAAAATATCCTATGCACTATAAACAACAACCATTTGAAACAACGAGGCTCCCCACAACCCTAACAACGCCCAACAAACTCCTCTTCAATGTAACACGATCCAGGCAACAGCAATAATTGTCTCGGTTTTTAAAACATTTTTGCCCACCAAATCTGATGGAAGCTTATTCATAATTAGCGCCCCAGCTTGCGAAGGTAGCTTACTAAATAAATAGCTTACTGTTTTCTACGATAGTTACAAGGCATTCTAGTACGACAATTATGAAAATCCTTATTTAGAACGTATTCACATTTAAATTTGGAATAAAGAATTGTTTCAAATATATGGAGACAAGGAAAAGTGAAGATTTTAAAGGTTTTAATGCTTCTCTGCAAGGTCGAATTTAGGAAGTCCTCCAATTTTCCTAATGGCTTTCTTTTTTATAACAAATACTCTAGGCACATTCTGAGTGAGGGATCTTCCCACAATTCAATTCCATATTTCATAAAATTATTTATCAACCCATAGTAAGCTGTTTTAAGAACCTGAGCAATACGATATTGTTTCAGACTTCTCAGTACAAATATGCCACTACTAATTTTAGCATTGATATAATATACGAGGCTTTTATATTATATAAGAAATTAATCGCATATACTTTCCTATATAAAGTATATGTTCAGTCGAGAACATATATATATATATACTTTATATATATAAAGTATATTATACATATTGTATACTTTATACTATATATAAAGTTTATATATTCAGTCGAGGCTTTCCATATCTGACTGACATGGAATCAACGGGGAGCAAATCAATTTAAGGTAAAATACGAAATTTTAAATTTTCATTCATATGGCGCCATAGACGCACACTAAGAATGGAGTTTGGATTGCACGCCAACCCTCGTATTGGGAGTATGTTCAATATACTAGGCATTGCGTGCTTCGCACTCCAACCCTCATATTGGGAGTATTTTCATTACACAGTGCATTGCACGCCAACCCCAGTATTGGGAGAATTTGCAATACACAATGCATTGCGTAATTCGCACGCCAATTTTAAGCCTATATGCTATGGACATGAGCGTCCGTTTTAAAATATTAGTGATTATAATGTAGAAAGTTTGAAAAATAAAAATTTAAGTAATTTCTACTCATTTACGCTACAAATGTAAAAAATAAAAGGTCATCTCCTAGCATAGGAAATACGAAATTTGCGTAGCAGTGAACGTGTTAAAAGATTCTTTCAATTTAAACTATTACATTATAATAATGTTTTACTTAGCCAAATAAACAAATTACATCGGATTTTTATTCGTATGAATTTTTTTTGTTTACACTATTACGCAAACAATAAATTATTCACAATTTTAGTTTTTTCATTTATGAAAAAGAGTCTTTTCAAAATTTGTATGAGGCAATACACAAAATGCGTTTGTTTAGTTACGTCTTTCGGTCTCGAATATATAACCTTAATTAGGCTTGTGAAGTTTATATAGAATTTTGTTCTACTAAAACTTAACTTGAATTCTGAAAGTTTCCAGTCAAATGTTTGTGAAGCAAAACTTTGCATAGTGTAATGTTTTGGTTGTATAACTCCTAGCTATACAATCGAGTTACTGAATACAAAAGTTATTGTTCGAAGTTAAAAAGTTGTTGGCAAGTTGCCAAAACCAGTCCTCTGTTGGCTTCTTTCAATAGACGTCGTTGAATTGCATTCGATGAAAATACTTCCCTTACAGTTTCCGTGTGTATAGAAAGTGGTAGATAATATTTATACAAGGTGATTCAGAAAGAAACACAGAAACTTCCAGGACGTGTTCTACTAGTAAATAAACGGTACCAGGAACTGGCACATACTTTCTCACAAACATATTTAAATTATTAAACAGATTCACTGTGACTTCATAACTGTAGGAGGGGTAGGAGAGGTGATAATAAAGTAGGAGATTAACTAATAAATATTATTATTATTAGCTAGAGAGAAAACTATTCGATCGATTTAGAACAAATTTGCACAAAACACGTCTATTAGGCCTGTATAGATGCACGAAAAAAACGTTTTGACAAATTTTGAACAACAACCTCCTTTTTTTCCAATAAACCCCCAAAAATCAGTTATTATTATTATTATTATTATTAGCTAAACAAGAATTTTTAGAAAGATACGGTTTTGTGCATATGGTAGGGTACATTAAGGGCTATAAATAAGCCAAATTTGATGAAAATCGTTAGAGCAGTTTTTTTATAAAAAAATTATAACTGATTTTTTGGGGTTTTTTGTCCAAAAAGGGAGTTGCTTTTCAAAATTTTTCAAAAACTTTTTTCGTGCATCTACACAAGCGTACTATCTGGATGCACGAAAAAAGGTTTTGACAAAATTTGAAAAACAACCCCCTTTTTGGCCAAAACGCCCCCAAAAATCAGTTTTTATTATTATTATTAGCTAAACAAGAATTTTTAGAAAGATACACTTTTCTGAATATGGTAGGGTACATTAAGGGCTACAAACAAGCTAAATTTTATTAAAATCGTTAGAGCCGGTTTTTTATAAAAAAATAATAACTGATTTTTTTGGGGTTTTTTGGCCAAAAAGGGGGTTGTTTTCCAAAAATTTTCAAACCCATTTTTCGTGCATTTATACAGGCCTACTTGTCATGTCTGGTGAAAATTTGTTTGAAATCGATCGAATAGTTTTCGCTCTAGCTTTGTATACATACAGACATACATACAGACATACAGACGGACATTTTGTAAAAACCACTTTGTTGGACTCAGGGGGTCCCAAAACTGATATTTCCACAAAAATCTCAACATCGATTTTTTTTGCGATCACTATACTTTCTCTATACTATAGTATAGTTAGAAAGTAATATACTATAGTATAGTGAGAAAGTAAAATTAAAAATAAATCCACCACGCAGCCGAACCACTGACGTGAGTTGAGCCAATTTCCATAATTAAGTTTAGGCTTACATGTTTTAGGGTTTCAACCAACTATTTGGGAAATCGATCGACTCATGAAGGCGCTGAATAGCTGCCTGTGTGTTTGAAATATATTAGTAGATTTTTTTTGCACCTTAGCCTCCAGCTTCGGACTCTCGCGCTCCTTCTTTCCACTCGCAGCCGAAAAACCCGTTTTGCAATTTTGCCATCCGGCCTTTCGGCCTCTGTTAATGGACTGGCTTCCCTTTGCTCGCAGAGTACAAACTGGGCCTTAGATCATAAGATGCCCCCACGGTAAAATCCCACATAGGATTTTGAACCGGGTACTTTTATGGTATTTCAATACACAGTCCATTGCGTGTTTCGCACGCCAACCCCCGTATCGGAAGTATTTTCAAAACACAGTGCATTGCGTGCTTCGCACGCTAACCTCCGTTACCAATGTTTACCATACGATCACATCAGCTGATTAGTTACAAGAATAATTGAGTAGAGTGTAAAGAGAAAACTTTTAATTGTATAAAACTCTATAAAGGTACTCGAGAGAGTTGATTGGCTGTAACCAAACATGGCGGTAATGTAAACATAACCTCAATAAACAGCTGTTGCGACGCAGCTGATCAAATTAATCTTTTATACAAGGTATTAGAGACCCCCTGTCCTTTATTGATACTCAAATGAACCGGATTAGAGATTTAAATCTCACGTTTAAAGAATACAAGCAATTTTTTTTAAATCCCAGTGCCAAGAAAGGTGTATTTTGGAGGGGAGATTTTTGAACAAAATTCAATTGAAAACGTAGATCAACTTTTACGTCATTTTAAATGTCGTTCAAAAGTACTCATTTTGAATTAAAAGGCTTTGATCCTACGTGTACGGTATTTAGTTTTCTAATTTTTATTTTCTCACTATACTATTAATTTGTAGTACAGAGAAAGTATAATAGTGATCGCAAAAAATATTAATGTTGAGATTTTTGTGGAAATATCCTTTATGGGACCCCCTGAGTGCAAAAAAGTTATTTTTACAAAATGTCTGTCTGTATGTCTGTATATATGTCTGTATGTCTGTATGTCTGTATGTATGTCTGTATGTATACAAAGCTAGAGCGAAAACTATTCGATCGATTTCAAACAAATTTGCACAAAACACGTCTATTAGGCCTGTATAGATGCACGAAAAACGGTTTTGAAATTTTTTTAATAACAACCCCCTTTTTGGCAAAAAAACCCCCAAAAAATCAGTTAATTTTCATAAAAAAACGGCTCTAACGATTTTCAAAAAATTTGGCTTATTTGTAGCCCTTAAGGCAAAAAACCTCATCTTTCTAAAAATTCTCGTTTAGCTAATAAAAATAATAATAACTGATTTTTGGGGGTTTTGGCCAAAAAGGGGGTTGTTTTTCAAAACCTTTTTTCTTGAATCTATACAATCCTAATAGACATGTTTGGTGCAAATTTGTTTGGAATCGATCGAATAATTTTAATAATAATAATAATAAATTTTAACATCACCTTTCCTAACCCTCCTACAATTATTATGAAGTTACAGTAAATCTGTTTAATAATTTAAATATGTTTGTGAGAAAGTATGTGCCAGTTCCTGATACCGTTTATTTATTTACTAATTGTATACTATTTCAAATAATTACAACAATATCCCAACAATACAAATAATTCGATCACGCAGCTAAACCGCTGACGTGAATTGGGCGAATTTACTAAATTCAGTTTATACGTTTTACGGTTTCAACCAACGATTTGGGAAATTGGTCTATTAACGAAGACGCTAAATAGCTGCCTGCGTGTACGAAACATTTTAGGAGAATTTGTTTGCACCTCAGCCTCCATCTGCGGCTCACCAGATGCTTCGTTTGGCGACACTAGCTTTGCGAGTTTGCACGCCAACCTTGCACCCTTGGATTAGAGACAGCTTTGATTTCCTCGCGGCGAATTTGCTTTTTGTGGTATTTTACGTTTTGATCGATTTTGGGGAAACCAGAAGGTCTATAAGAACGTTTAAGAGAAAAATCTCTTATATTTATTTTTTATGATAAAACCCCCAAAAAGTATTATTCGATTAAAAAAATTCAAACAAGTATTATTCGATTAAGAAAATTCAAAAAGTATTATTCGATTGAGAAAATTCAAAAAAGTATTATTCGATTAAGAAAATTCAAAAAAATGATTATTCTATTAAGAAAATTCAAAAAAGTATTATTCGATTAAGAAAATTCAAAAAAATGATCATTCTATTAAGAAAATTCAAAAAAGTATTATTCGATTAAGAAAATTCAAAAAAAACTTGCTTCCGGTCTTTGTTGGATTGTTTCGGCTAACAAACTCGTCCAAGAGACTTAGAAAACAAACTGTGTGCCAAATCAGAGGTAAAATGTGGCCGTTAGAGTGCGAAAACATGATTATATACAAATACTAGCTGACACGTACGGCGTTGCCCGTGGTGGTTAGTATTTTCAGTCTTTTTAAAGTAATTGTAATCTTTTGAAGTGTTCAGTTAGTGAGTGGTATTTGGCTTTTATATATATAGATCTTAAATAATAAAAGCACTATTGTCATAATAATAAAAGATCTGAAATTATGATTTTAGTAACTTTGATCCCCCCAAACCCCTCCTAAAATTTCGAAATTTTTCATACCCTTTCTTAGAGAGCGCCTAAGGCCCTAGAGGAAGCTACATACCAAATTTCATTCCAATCCGTTCGGGCGTAATTTGAGGATGATCAAAAACGCATTGAAAACGCAAGGAAAAATGCAAAAACGCCTATTTCTGGCGTAATTTTGGGAGAATCTCAAACATTTTTTAACAGACTACTTTTAAGCCTTAAACGAACCTAAGTACCAAATTTCAACATTTTCTGCCAATTAGTTCTCGAAAAAGCTGAGAAAACGCAAAAAATCGCTAGAAAAACGCGAATATTGGGCGTATCTTTGGGATGTTTTCAAAATTCGTTCTTAGTGCGCGTCTAAAGGTCCAACTGAACATGCATGCCAAATTTGAACTCATTTGGTTCAGTAGATTTTTAGTTCTGCTGATGAATGAATCAGTGTCATTTCGCTTTTATATAGATAGATATACTGCTTATAGAATTCTTAATGACATCCCTAAATGTGTTTTGGGACTATGATCTGTGTTCATTCACTACTCTCTACTTTAGGTCTCACCATAAGATTACTGCAGTAGCTCCTATTTAATATTAAAATGTATCTGTTTGCATTGGCTTTGACATGGGGAAACGAGCAGGAGCGGTACCCCTAGTGATCAATAAATTCTGAAAATGGGTGATACAAAATGGATTGTTATTCGGGTACTTTTCTTAAGTCCGTACGATATTCCAAACTTTTAAATACTCCAATTTAAGACAAACAACTGAAAATTGTATTTTAGAAAAGGGAATGACGGAAAATATTACAATGAATTTCAATTTAAATTATTTCAATTTCTCAAAGCAAATGCTTTATAATTGAAACCTTTGTAAATGACAATTCTTTATTAAAAAAGAGAACAGAAAAGATCAAAGGATATCAAAAGTTTCGTTTACACAAGATCAGTTTAATTAAAATGACCGAATTCTGATCCGCGATACCAACGATTCAAATTATCACTTGAGTCACGTGAACCTAACGAAGAACGAACGAACAGAATATTTCCGATTAGTCACGAAGCTTGCTTCCTCATATCGGTCGTTAGTCTTCCGGACTCTGAATCAATCTTCTGTAACTACACAGTACTCTCGTTTAGACATTTTATTTTTCTCAGTTCTCCTTTTAATGTTTCAGTGTTTTTGGAACAAGTTCCTTAACGCGGGCTGCGGTAGGAGTTAACAAATTGAAAATGTAACGCGTAACGAAAAAAGTGTTATTAATTGGTTGCAATGACAAATATAAAATATGAGTAACGAAAAAAGCGTTACCAAATTGGTTGCAATGACAAATACAAAATACGAGT
>JAGFPH010001747.1:147778-197414 GCA_018207615.1 Philaenus spumarius
TTGCAATGACAAATATAAAATACGAGTAACGAAAAAGCGTTACCAAACTGGTTACAATGGCAATTAATGTAAATACATTCAAGAAACATGTGTTTCGGTTCATCAATTTAAATTAAGAGACGATCGGTTCCGACCGGCGTAGTTCGGATATTATCGTCAAGCGCTGAAATACATTCAATAAACATGAAATGTTGGTTCATCAGTCTAGGTCTGACCAAAAATGATTGTGCGCATATTGAATTTATTTTACCTGCCTTAACGGTAACATACATACAATAATTTTAGGTTAGACCTACAAAGTAATTTTAAATCTAGGCCTAACCTAAAATTATTGTACTTATGTTGCCGTTAAGACAGGTAAAATAAATTAAACATACACACAATAATTTTAGATAATTCGTTCTAGACTGATGAACGAACATTTTATGTTTATTGAATGTATTTATTTACAATGAATGGACATTTAACTGTGTTTACCATCTTAGCTTTGACGTTATCATTAATTCTACACCTTTATAACAATTACATTAAACGTATGGAAACAGTAAATATTTGTATAAAAACAATCTAATAATAAACGGCAGTTGGAAGGTAAAAATTGTTTGTATATGTTGCCGTTAAGGCTGGTAAAAGAATCGAAGAAAAGGCGTGATGAACTTCGTTCCTGGCGGAGTTCCCACGACCGCACACATTTACTTTTTTGTTCTCAGTCCCCGTGTCAATGTTTCAGTATTTTTCTCTTTCCTTACAAGTTCACAACGTATGCATACCACGTATGCATTTAAAATGGATCAGTAAGTGACCAAGGTCATCGATTAACAACTATTACTCACAGGAAAATTCTAAACTTTCGGTTCACTCTAGTATTCCTCCGCGAGGAACACGTTGATTTGATGACACCATAGTCAAAAACACGAGTAGGCACACAAATTCAGCGAGTACATGCTTCCACAATTTTAATGTCCTAACCTATAAAATTACATATCTATATAAATAAAAATGTAAATGTTCGTTTGTTCAAAATCTCAAATCTCTGAAAGTTCTTCACCAATCAATTACTTTGAAATGTTGTACACATTATTACATTCAATTATAAGCATGATTCTATAAATAAAAAAAAAAAAAAAAAGCAAAAATTATTTGTATTTAGTTTAGGTTTTTGTAAAGAACGCCAATTGTTGGACGTGCAAAAAGTCAAACTATACTAAATATTGTATGCAACAGGGAGCGTCATAATGAATAATAATTAAATATTATGTTTAGTGTTGGTACAGTAATCAGCTGTTTGATAAAATATTTAAATTAACACCTGATTTATAAATTTGAAATAATTATTTCTGTCTCTAGTTTTTAGGTTAGGTTTTTAAAGTATAGACCTGAGCCTTGCTGGTTCTTTTTACCTTTATTATAACTTCTGTTTTAAAATATACGAAATAATTTGATTTGAACATTTAACATTATTTACCATCTTGGCTTTGGGGTTGTTATTAATCCTATACCTTTATTATAAAGAAAACATAACATGATTGTGTATAGAAGGTTCCAACGGCGTGTATAGGGTCCCTCCTAGTTTAGAATAATTTTCTGTACATTATTAGGCCTACTCCAGTAACCTTGTTACGTGTTTAACATTGCTCTTATGGGAGTTTATATTCAAGATGGTGGCTGTGTCTGCCCAGCCAACAATACTGCAACTGCCAATGTGTGTAGCCATTTTGCCTATATTGCGCCTTTAAATTATAATGTACTTTTATTTCTGGAGTGCAGTACATTTTTCTCCCTTCATCAGCGAATTTCCATAGGAATTAGGGCCAATGCAGTGACTCTTATGGTAGACCTAAGGTCGGGAGTGGTAAATAGGAAGTGATCATGGTCCCCGGAACACGTTTATAGGTGTCATTAAAAATTGTACATGTATGTTCGCTTTCCAGCTGTCCCATTTACGGCCTGTTTGGTACAAATTTGTCAAACACGTTGGTCACACAACTCGATCGGAAACGCGTCAGAAACAAATTTCAACAACCAGGAAGTAGCAATTTTTGGAGATTTTCGTATTGGAGTGATATTGGCGATTTATCAAAGAAAAAATAAATAGAAGGTTTATTATTCTGTACAGTTTTTTTACACGACCTTACACCCCTCCCCCGGGTTGTATAAAAAAATGATCCAAAACGTAAAATATCGTAAAATTACATAGTCAAAATCCACGTAGGAAATTCTAAACTTTCGGGTAGCGCCGTGAACATTCGTGACACGCATGTCACTGCACTGCCAATTTGTGTAGTCATTTTGCCTAAATTGCCCCTTAGAACTATAATCGATCCTCTACTTTCCCATATTAACCAACAAACCGTAAGTAAGTTCCATTTTAATAATTTAATAAGTTTGTATATTTAAACAAAATTCGATAAAGAATTTCCAAAATTAAATTTATATTATGTTTTAGAGATTTAAGCAACTATTTGGGGAATTGTTCTCCTGACGAAACACTCACTTTGCGAGTTTACACATCAACCTTGCTAACTCGTATTATGAGTTGTTTTGCTTCACTAGACAAACCCGCTTGTTGGTTTTGTAGGGTACTTTATGGTATTTTACGGTTCGATATATTTTGGGGGAACCAAGCGAGCTATACTAGTAATATTTGTTGCCTAAAGCAATCTTGCATTATCAATTCCTATAAAAGCGAGTGTACGTCCATACGTACGTACGTGAGAAACAATGTAATACAACAGCTGATTTCACCCATCATTTGTAAAACTTAGCGCAGGTTATACTTTGGAGTTATGTTTACAACTTCAATCATTATAATTTCTTGTAAAGTTGTTTTATTTTAAATATGAGTTATAGAACTAATGTATGCTATAATACGTTAAAATATTTGCTTTGAGGTTATAAACTGTATATAAATACAACCTTTCATCATCGATATTATATTCGCCTATATAAATTTAAAAAAGAAACACCTATTCATTTAACTTCGGAAACATTCCGTACATCTTCGTATAATATATAAACATAATCGATTATTAATCTTTTCACTATATAATAGTAACTTCTAAATCATTTTATCAATAAATATGGAAAAAAACTATTACAATATAATATTTGTATCTTTCTTTAAAAGTATAATAACGAATATAAATAATTTTTGTGTTTAACAAATGGGCCTACCGTTTTATAATCCTTATAATTGTACACATTTACCTAGTTTAAAATATAACACAATTAGGTAGTCCTAGATAAAGTCTGTTGTTTTTAAATAGTATTTCTTTACATAATGCATTTCCGATGTGCGTCCAATTGATCTGCCTGTGATTTTTCACGGGGCTTACTAGTATATTCGCAAGTATCAGTTCCAACAGTTTTAGTTAAGGGTATTGTTACATGGACAACTTTACTCTTGATCGAGTGGTACCATAAACTATTTACCAGCCGACTACGACAATATAAACCGCACTTGAAGTTTAGTGACGTCACTGCAATAAACAACGCCCCGACTCGAAGTTGCCGCGACAAATCCACTGCTTGACCTGCAGTGTTACTAATTTATCGGTTCTTTCACCAGTTACGATGGACAATCGTTTAATCGAATGCTGAACAACGATTCTGTATTGCAACATTTCTGTATCGGCGAATTTCCATAAGAGTGATCTTTTGAAGTGACTGTTATTGTGAGACGTAAAGTCGGGAGTGGTCAATGAGCACCAACCATGGTGCCCAGAACATGATGTTGGGTGTCATTAAAAATTGTTTATACATTAAGTGTTCTCTCTCTAACGTCGCATTTTAAATTCAGGTTGGTGTGTTTTTCATCAGTGGGGGAGGATAAATTATCTGCAAAGTATTGTCAAGTATTAATGTTTATTCTCGAAATCTATATTATTTGCTGTTATAATGAATGGTAGAAGTGTTTGTGAGTGTGAGGGAGTGTGTAGGCTAGGTGTGGCTGTCTGTGTGTGAGAGAATATTTGAGTGATTGAAGTTGTAATGTACTTAATTTAATTAGTTTTGGGTCTATTCCTAAAATTTGACAATGAAAGTTATTTTTTATAAAAATATTTTTATGTTGAAGTTTGTTACATTTTCGTTTGCCAACAGAGGTGTTTTTTGGTAACAATTTAATTATGCAGTGTTATTTTTAAAATTATTTATTAATTTCCTTTTATTGTTTATAGTTTTATAACTATTGTATAACTATTGTTATCAAGTTGTCTTAAGTATTACTTGATTTGATTAGAAATATTTCTAGAAATAATTCTACTATTACTTTACTAATATAAATCTATTACTTAGGTTGATTTCTATTAGTTTTGGATTATAAGCTTACACTACTACATTATATTTTTAGATTTGGCAAATCTAAGTTTTTCTGAATGAGTTTTGTGAGTGTAAGTTGCCAATCATATACTTCTCTCCCCTTTTGAGCTATATATTTGTAGAATTGTGTGGAATATTTCATCCCAAATAGTTTTTAACCTCGGGATGAATTGTCCCATTCCTAATTATCTAGAATACAGCAAGAAGTACTTTTAATGTTATTATTATGATTATTGTCTATATATTATTATGAATTTGTAATTCATATGTATTGCATAGTTATTTATTTTATTACTAAGAGTATAAATTAAGTTTGTATTTTTTTATGTTTTAATGATGTATGCAAATATTGTCAAATAAATACACTTTCATAAAAAATTACAGCTAATATCCATAAAAATAACCATTACTGTTGTAACATACTGTGGTCTGTTAGTGCACTCGGGTATAGTGATTTTATAAATTGGAATATTATGTTGTTATATATTCCAACATATTTATGTTGGAGTTTATTTCTTTCTTTAAAAATCGGTTTTAATTTTGGCAAAATTGGTTAGCCGGTTTGTACATGACAGTTAATCGCACAAGAGGTTACATTAGCGATACAACTTACAATTTCTTTACTGGATTAGTTCGGTCTTGTTTATAACATACGATTACTAAACCATTTACAATGTTCCATTTGTAGGAAAATATAACAAATTTATTTTCCTCGACTCATACTATGGTTTTTTGTATGTGTTGCAGACCCAAAGATCGTAGCCTTAAAGACGCTGAGGTGATCGCTGTAAGACTTCGCCGGGTGGATACGCTAAACCGATTGCCCAACTCGGTGTTGCAACAGCTGGCTTGTTGTGGAATATACGAGGACTTGGAGCGAGGTGTTACGTGTAAGTACTGCAACTGTATTAGTTCTTGTCTTTGTTTTATAGTGATAACGTAATATAAGCAATGTGTGGAATGATCTGAAGGAAACGCAAGCGTGATTATGAGACAAATAATTCAACATACATATATATTACTAGAGTAAAATCCTGCGTGCTCCTTCTATACAAATAATCATGTTATGTTTTCCTTACAATAAAGGTGTAGGATTAATAATAACCCCAAAGCTAAGATGGTAAATAATGTTAAAGGTTCAAATCAAAATATTTCGTATATTTTATAACAGCAGTTATAATACAGGTTAAAAGAACCAGCAAGGCTCAGGTCTACACTTAAACATAATCCTAACCTAATAATTAGAAATACAAATAGTTGCTTCAAAGTGTGAAATCAGCTGTCAATATTAGAGAAAACAGTTGTTTTATCTCGAGTTTTACTGGACTGATATACATGCAGTTGCCCGTTTTGCTTGGATTTCAGCTATTACCCCACTAAATGTTCTAAAAACGGAAAATAAAATGTCTTATGGCAATTTAACATCGGGTAAAATTTTAAGCCTATTCCGAGTGATATCTGGAGTTCTATTGGGCCGATTGACATGTGGTTTGCGTTAAATGAAAGGCAATTAATTCTATATTTGCCCATTTGCCTTAAAATTTTACGATTCCTTCGTTTAATTTCATATTTTAAAAATGGAATTTAAAATATTTTCTATTCATTAACATTGTTTTTACTGATCAACTGAATAGCACAGATCATATGATTATAACAGTTCATGTTTTATTATCATTTGAAGTTCTATTGGACAGATATAATAGCACAGATCGTCTGATTATAACAGCACATGCTTTATTATCATATTAACATGGTTTGTTTATGTTGTAATTTACTTTATTGAAGTAGGTTATAATATACGGTAATTGATAGTGAGTAATTGACACTGTGCGTCGGCCGCTTCTCACAGTGTTCAGTGTCAAGCTCACATGTGCGTCCTTAGCAGTGAACGTGTTAAAAGGGTTGAAATTCAAATCCCCGGTCCTGACCTGACCCTCCCCTCTCTCCCTAAAGGTTTTCCTGGCTACGGCCTTGAGACAGGGTGAATCACTAGCGAGTACTGCTCCCTCTTCTACTAGAAGCTAGAACTATCCCCAACTATACAGGTAATTGGAAACATCCAGCATGCTACACATGCTGTAAGCTCCTACACAAAGATGTTACTTCTCTTAGCCGCACAGCACATTTAATTCCATGTTACTAAATAGAGACGATTTGTACTCACACAAAGAGATATGAAAAGAAGAGCTAGTATTGTTAGCTTTCCTTTGTTATAAAATGCCTCCACCATCGAGGGATTTTAATCCGATCCTCTTTTAAATTGTCAGTGGAGAACAGAAAATAAAACCGAATTAATTCGTAGATTTACTTACGTATTCATGAAGTAAGCAGACTGAAAGACTTTTCAAACACTCAGCCAGCTTTATACACTTTTTAAATATGTAATTATTCAATTTAAAGTAATTTAGCTTTTGAACTTGTGGATTTAGGTTGATGCGTAGTTGCTACAATTGGGACGTCTCTTCCACTTAACCTCGAATTACAAAATACATACAAATTCACACTACAAACATAAATTCACTTTAAAAAAAACAACAAAACAAAAGAATCCAGGTGAGCTTAAAACCACAATGGGGAAGTGTAAACTTCTGTGGCGATAATCTGATGAATATAAAATATATTATGGAAACTATTTGGTTGCTAAAAAATCCTGCATAAAAGTAATTCGCAAAGTACACAAAATTGATTATTTTACAACTTACGAAATGAAGAAGCACAACGTCCATGTAGGAGGTATTACCAAGTAAACTATTTGAACACAACTTACGAAATGAGGAAGCACGATGTCCATTTCAGAGGTATTACAAAGTAAAATATTTTAACACAACTTACAACATGATCAAGCGCAATGTCCATTTCAGAGGTATTAAAAAGTAAACTATATACTCAGTTATATACACATGTGTACTATATATATAGAGCGTGACGGAAAAATGAGAGACGGTAAAACCCGATTCACCGCGCGTAAAATTTTTTGGACGCTGTGCGCCTATGGAAGCTTTTACTTCAATAAAAATGTGAATGTTCGTTTGTTCAAAATCTTAAATCCCCGAAAGTTCTTCACCGATTGCAATGAAATTTTGACATAAAGTTTCATTTGAAAACAAGAGTGTTTTTATATACTTTTTTGAAAAATAAAGCCATTGTTAGAAGTAAAAACAACAAAAATTATACTAAATATTTTAGGGCAATGGGAGCACCATACGAAATATTATAACTAATATTATAAAGAGGTAAAATTTGTTTGTATGTGTAGGTTGGTTATCTCTGGAACTACTGAACCGATTGAAAAAATAGTTTTACTAATAAAAAGCTACACTATCCCTGAGTAACATAGACTATAACTCATTTTGATAATAACATTTTTTATTTCAATATTTGTAAATTTGGTCGGAAAATATCTTTAGTTGGGCCTAGACCAATGAACCAACACATGTAATTACATTTATTACCATAGCAACCGATTAAATAAAATAACAGTTAAAAAAACTGTTTACCACATTATTTTTACTAACAGGTGATTTCAAAACTTGAAGCAATAATTATTTGTATTTTTAATGTTTAGGTTAGGTTTTTATTAAAGTGTAGACCTGAGGTTTGCTGGTTCTTTTTTTAACCTTTATTATAACTGCTGTTATAAAATATACGGAATAATTTGATTTGAACATTTAACATTATTTACCATCTTAGCTTTGGGGTTTTTGTTAATCCTTCACCTTTATTATAAAGAAAAAATTAACATGATTATGTGTACAGAAGGTTATAAACGGGGCTGGCGTGAGGAGCACGCAGGTGTCTGAACTAGTTATAACTAGAAATGAAATCTTATATCAATAAGACTAACATTGATATAACTACAGTACACAGACACCTCCAGTATCATATAAGATTATTTTTCTTTTATTAAAGCAGTCTCTTTCAGACAAAAGCAGAAATCTTCCCTCAAGATTGCAACGTCGCTATACTTTCATAGAGAACAATACTAAATGGGAGGGGGTGGGGTGGCGGCGGATAAAGTCGTAACCATAATACACCCTGTTGACATGTATAGGGGTAATTTACCCTCTTCAACCCTTGGCTTTACTTTATTCTCCTCCTTATTACTTCCTCGTTCTACCAATTCCTTCAACAATCCCACTAAGTAGTAATATAAACACCCTTTCATACGTTTACATTTTGTTCGTAGACAGGGTGTGTTTTGAGCGAATTTCCATAGGAAAAATGAGCTATTGCAGTGGCCCTTATGATCAGACCCAAGGTCTGGAGTAGCAAATGAGCACCAATCATGGTCCGCAGAACACGTTTTGGGGTGTCATTAAAAATCATATATGTATAGTAATATGTGTTCGCACTCCAGCGGCCGCATTTTAAGTCCGATTTGGTTCAACTTTGGTACACATGTTAGTTGTATACGTCGCTCGGACAAGTTCGTTACCCCAAAAAATTCAAAAATCGAAAGCACGTTTTTTGTCCGGAAGTAACTATTTTTTCAGAATTTTCCTGCGAGAATGAATTTGTTTTTGAGTTTTTCTACAAATATAAATGTAGTATGTTATTCTGCACATTTTTTTTAAGCGACCTTATAGCTCGCTTGGTTTCCCCAAAATCGATCAAAACGTAAATACCACAGAAGTACTCGGTTCAAAGCCATGTGGTGGATTCCACCGTGGGTTTGGCATGTGAAGCACGCAATGCATTGTGTGTTGAAGATACTCCCAATACGAGGGTTGGCGTGCAAAGCACGCAATGTTTTGTGTATTGAAGATACTCCCAATATGCGGAATTGTGTGCGAAGCACGCAGTGCTTTGTGTATTGAAGATACTCAGAATACGAGGGTTGGCGTGCGAAGCACGCAATGTTTTGTGTGTTGCAGATACTCTCAATATGCCGAATGGCGTGCGAAGCACGCAATGCTTTGTGTATTGAAGATACTCCCAATATGCGGAATGGTGTGCGAAGCACGCAAAGCTTAGCGTATTGAAGATACTCCCAAAATGTGGATTGGCGTGCGAACCATTTTGCAGCTATTCAGCACCGTCGTGAATACCTATTTCCCAATTTGTTGGTTGAAACAATAAAACATAGGTTTATAAACTTAATTTTTGAATTTTGCTCAACTCACGTCAGCGAATCAGGTGCGTGGTCGAATGGTGGTAAACTGGCAGCGAATGGGAACTTTAAAATTCGCATCCTTTGAGAATTTTGTAATGGGAAACAATTCCTAACTGTTCAGAGTGATTGAAAACTTTTACTTCTTGTATTGATAGATGTCCACCATCTTATGATTAAAGCCACCTATGATATTTTGAATACCTTATTAGTGAATTTCCATTAAAAATATGAGATATTGCAGTAGTTCTTATATTGAGACCTATGGTTGGGAGTAGAAATGAGCACCGATCATGGTCGCCAGAACACGTTTTGGGTTGTCATTAAAAATCATATATATATGTATATATGTGTTCGCACTCTAGCGGCCGCATTTTAAGTCTGATTTGGTTCAAATTTGGTACACATGTTGGTTGTCTACGTCGCTCGGACGAGTTCGTTAGCCAAAAAAATCCAACAATCGGAAGCACGTTTTTTGACCAGAAGTAAGTATTTTTCGAGAATTTTCCTACGAGAATAAATTTGTTTTTGAATTTTTTCTACAAATGTTACTCTGCACATTTTGTGTTTTTACTCGACGTTATCGCTTGGTTACTCCAAAATCGATAAAAACGTAAAATACCATAGAAGTACCCGGTTCAAAGCCATGTGGTGGATTCCACCGTGGGTTTGGCGTTCGAAACACGCATGCTTTGTTGTTGAAGACATTCTCGATACGAGGGTTGGCGTGCGAAGCACGCAATGTTTTGTGCATTGAAGGTACTCCCAATATGCGAATTGGCGTGCGAACCATTTTGCATCTATTCAGCACCGTCGTGAATAGACCTATTTCCCAAATTTTTGGTTAAAACAATAAAATATAGGCCTATAAACTTAATTTTGGAATTTTTCTCAACTCACGTCAGCGATTCAGCTGCGTTGTCGAATTATTGTAAACTGACAGCGAATGGTAACTTTAAAATTCGCATTCTTTGAGAATTGTGTAATGGGAGAACTAACTGTTCAATGTGATTGAAAATCTATACTTCGTGAATTTATAAATGTCCACCATATTATGATAGTGCCCTATGATATTTTGAATACCTTTTTAGTTTATTTCCATAGGAAAGATGGGCTATCGCAGTGGTTCTTATGGTGAGACCTAAGGTTAAGAGAAGTCAATGAGCACTGGTCATGGTCCCCAGAACGCGTTATGGGGAGTCACTAAAAACCTTATATATATGCATATATTTGTGTTCGCACTCTAATGGCCGCATTTTACGTAAGATTGGAACACACGTTGGTTTTCTAAGTGGCTCGGACGATTTTGGTAGCCAAAACCTCACAAGCGGTATGAGTTTTTTGAGGTGTATCTTCTTTAACAACATTTCTATAGGAGATTTATTCTGCACATTTAGCTTTTAAACATGATCCTATAGCTCGTTTGGTTCCCCCAAAATCTGAACGTAATATATGCCGACGCCCGAGATACAAGTTCACTAAGCTAGTTTGCCCGCTGCGAGCGAAGCGAAACTGTCCGAAACCCACAAGGTCGAGGTACAAACGCGTAAGACAGCTTTCCCACTGCGAGCCGGGGTTAGAGACCCAGGTGTAAACCAATTCTACTAATATATTTCGTACACGTAGGCAGCTATTCAACGCCTTTGTGAGTGGATCATTTTTCTAAATAGTTGGTTGGAACCCCTAAAACAAGTCGGGAGTAATAGCTGAGTAAATGAGCATTGATCATGGTTCCCAGAACACATTTAAGGGTGTCATTAGCAATTGTGTATAATATGTGTTCGCATTTTATGAAACTGGAATGAAACATTTTTTGTTTTTTTTCTACAAAAATAAATGTAGGATATTATTCTGCACATTTTGTTTTTTTGCACGATCTTATAGCTCGCTTAGTTCCCACAAAATCAATCAAAACCTAAAGTGCAATAAAAGTACTCGGTTCAAATCCACGTGGATAATTTTAACCGCGCATCTTCTGATCCGAGGCTGATGGCCGAGTTGGTACGCTGCGAGCGAAGCGAAGCAGTCCATAATCCGAGACCGCAAGGTTTAGGTGCAAACTCGTAAAGCGAGTTTTTTCGCTGCGAGCGGAACGAAGCAGAGCGTGAATTGAAGTTGGAGGCTTGGGTGTAAACTAAATTTCGTACACAGAGGCAGCTATTCAGCGCCTTCGTGAGTAGATGTTTTTCGTACATAGTTGGTTGAAACTCTAAAAAATATAAATTTAATTTTGTAAATTCTCTCAACTCACGTCAGCGGTTCAGGTGCGTGGTCGAATAATTTAAATATTCACACCAGACTAGCTTAGTATCGATTTATTCCGACAGAAGTCCGTTATTTTATCGGTGAAACGAAGTAAAAGCGTGAGAGGCGATATATTGCAGTGAATAATTTCCTACTGAATAGAATTACTTCGTTACCTAACCAGAGCTCCGTCTACAGGTGCGGGCAAATTGTATTAATTAAAACACGGAGACGCGGTGGTGAACTGAAATCCGCACGTTAGAGCAAAAATAATTCGATCACACAGCCAACATTAAATTTATAAATAAGTTTTACAGTTTCAACCAACCGTTTGGAAAATTGGTCCGCTCACGAAGGAGCTGAATAGCAGCCTGTGTGTACGAAATATGTTAGTTGAATTTGTTTGCACCTAAGCCTCCAGCTGCGACTCGCTTTCCGAGTTTGCACCTCGACCTTGCGGAGTCGGGTTACGGACTGCATTGCTTCGCTCGCAGCGTAAAAATTCGGCCGACGGTCTCAGATCAGTAGACAATTCCTTAAAAATCCGCCAAGTGGATTTGAACCGGATACTTTTATGGTGTTTTACGTTTTGATCGATTTTAGAGGAACAAAGCTAGATAAAGTTTTTGTAAAGGAAGAAAATGTGCGGAATAATATCCGACGTTTACTTGTTCAGATAAACCCCAAAAAAGTTTCATTCCAGTACGAAAATCTCAACGAATATTGCTGCCGGTTGTTGGATTTTTTTTTGCTAGCGACCGAGCGACTTGGACAACCAACTTGTGTACCAAATTGTACATAAAATGCGGCCGTTAGAGTGTGAACATATATTTATGTATATATATATATTTATACATTATACATATACAATTTTTAATGATAGCTCAAAACGTATTCTATGGACCATGATCAGTGCTCATTTAATATCCCTGACCTTAGGATTAACAAAAACCTCAAAGCTAAGATAGTAAATAATGTTAAATGTTCAAATTGCGCTAAATATCTACAAAATACTAAACCTTAAATCGAAAATGATTTAATATTATTCTTAGTTTATATAAAAAGAAAAAACATTTGCAATTCGATTACTTAAGTCAAAGAGATAAAACAACCATCCTTAAAATTAAATCAAGCAATAGAGGAGTATTACCACGTCTACTAGTATGTATATAATTTTTAAAGGTCAGTGCTCATTTACTACACGCGACCTAAGGTCTTCCCATAAGGGTCACTGCAATAGCTCATCTTTCCTTTTGAAATTCGTTAAACATATTAACACCATTTAACTCGTTTTAGGTGGTTTAGCCTCCGGAATAGGATATATTAATCGTCTAATAACGTACCTTTATTGAAAAGACGTCAACTTCTATTCCTTTTTCTGTCTTTCCTTCTCAGATGACCGGTTCCGATCTATTCTTTCAAACCATTATCAAATCAATTATTTACACTGTTCGGTTCATTGGATGTTCATTACAACAATTCCATGTTTCGAGTTTTTTAATAGATGTTTCGTGATTGTGTTCTGTGTTTGTGTTAAATGTGCTGTGTGTTTATTTTGACGAAGTTCCAATGAACTGAACAGTGTAATGTATGATTGGATAATGATCTGAAAGAATAGATCGGAACCGGTCATCTGTGAAGGAAAGACAGAAAAATGACTATAAGTTAACGTCTTTTCAATAAAGGTACGTTGTTAAAATATTAAAACCATTTAAGTTTATCGTCATAATCGACTTAGAAGGGAGAATATTACACAACTGGATAACAGTAAAATTAATGAGAAACTTTACTTTTCATTAAGGATAAAAACGCCCTGTGCATTACAGTATGCACGCCCTGACAATAAATGTTGATTTCACAAAGTCAGGTCCGCGGTAGTCAGCCCAGTCTTTAACCAATAAATCACAATTTTCTCGCTTCGTCGTGATGCACATTGTTAACAAGATTTAATATTCCGTCATCCCTTGTTACTCTACTTAACTGTGCCGCCATCTTGATGTCCCTTATTGAACAATGGCGGTGACGTTTTCTCCGGGCTTTATACGTCACGGGCGTTCCAGATATTTTAGGATCTCGCGTGACATTTAATAATTTATTACTTTCTTGGGTATTTAATTGTTGCTTTTGATCGTCTCGTTTATTATGCAGTGTGTCGCTTTTAAATGTTTCACCTTCGAAATGTTGTAAACTGTAAATCTGAAAGCAAACAATAGGGAACCTTTCTTTTTGATGTGACTGACTGTTTAAAAGTTAGATTGGTATAAAGTTTTAAAAACACCATAACCGATCGGAAGATATTTTTGTATGGAAACGTTTTGAACCGATGAAAACGATCTTAATGCCAACAAAACATGGTTTAGACAAACAACAAACTTTTTCAAATCAATAAAATAAGGGTTTTGGTAATTTTTAAACTCATAATACAAAGAAAAAAATTCGACCACGCAGCTGAACCGCTGACGTGAGTTGAGCAAATTTCCGAAATTAAGTTTATAGGCCTAGGTTTTAGGGTTTCAACCAACGATTTGGGACACTGACATTCCGAATATTGGGAGTATGTTCAACACATAAAGCATTGCATGATTCGCACGCCATCTCCCGTATTGGGAGTATCTTCAATACACAATGCAATGCATACGCCACCCTACGGTAAAATCCACCACTTGGCTTTGAACCGGTTACTTTTATGGTATTTTACGTTTTGATCGATTTTGGGGGAACCAAGCAAGCTATTAGGTCGCATAAAAAAACAAAATGTGCACAATAACATCCTGCATTTATATTTGTAGAAAAATCATTCTCGTAGGAAAAATCTAAAAAAATAGTTACTTTCGGTAAAAAACGTGCTTCCAATTTTTGGATGTTTTTGGCTAACGAACTCGTCCGAGCAACGTAGACAACGAACATGTGTATCAATTTTGAACCAAATCGGACTTAAAATGCGGCCGCCAAAGTGCGAACACATAAATACATATACAAATGTACATATGATTTTTAATGACACCAAAACGCGTTCTGGGGACTATGATCGGTGCTCATTTGCTACTCCCGACCTTGGGTCTTACTATAAGGGCCACTGCAATAGCTCATTTTTCCTACGGAAATTCGCTAATAAGTGACAAAACTACAGAGAACTAAAAAAGAAGATAAAATGAAAATACAAATTTCAAATTAATAAAAGAAAAGCACATAAGATCAATTTTAATATAGGAAATTATTCTGCATATTTTTATACGACCTTTTTTATGTCGTCTGGTTCCCCCAAAATTGATCAAAACGTTAAATACCAAAAATGTACCCGATTAAAATTTACTGTGGACGTAGCTTCTGATCCGATGCTGACTCACAGGATGGTAAAAAGTCGCAAAGTGGAGTGGAACGAAGCATGCGCGTGAGTCGTTTCATTCTAGTACGGAAAATATCAAAAACTTGTGGTCCAAAATCTTGTTTCCGGTTAACAGATTTTCCTGGCTAACGAACTCGTCCTAGGGACTTAGACAACCAACGTGTTTACCAAATTTGGACCAAATCTGACACGTAAAATGCGGCTGCTAGAGTGCGAATACCTTCATATGTATTTAACGATACCCCAAAACGCTTTCTGGGGATCATGATCGGTGCTCGTTTACTACTCCCGACCTTAAGGTCTCACCATAAGTGGCACTGCAATAGCCCAACTTTCATGTGGAAATTCGCTAGTAATAAATAAATTAAACCAGACAATACAAATAAACATAAGAAAACTAAGCATATCTAAAAAAATAAATCATAGGTTTATATTATTTTCCACTTCAATCAAAGAATCGATTTTTGAATATTAGTGATGGAATTCTGGCTAACATAACAGTTAAGGAAGTTCGTGGCATATTAAAAATGTATAAACGTTTTTTGCAATTATATCTTGCGGTGATGTAAAGGAAATAAATTTTGCGTAATGTAGTTAGTTGTGTTCCAGAAAATATACAATTCCGAAAATAGTAAAATCCATTTCCACTTTACTCCGACAAACCGGGAACAATATACTGCAGGGAGTACTTGCAATATAGCGCAAGTGGAGCAGCAGAACACATTCTGAACACATCCTTCTCTATTTTACTAGCAAAATTATGAGCGATAGTTCTACCTTGCTTGTTACATTATCTTTCTAGCAGTAGTACTACAAGACAGCTTCGCACAAGGTTATGATAGCTGTCAAATTGAATATAAATTCTTCATTATTCTTAAATTATGTAACCCCCCCCCCCCAACTGCGTTTTTGTTTTGTGTTGTTGTTTAATTTATTAATTGCCGTCTAAAGTTCCATGCCATCTTCATGAATTTACCTAACCTCCACCAATCTCTCCCGTTCAATAAAAGTTCAAATTTCTCCCGACTTAAACCGCTTTTGAAAAAAGCACATATCTCTTATATCGGCGAGGATAGGACAGCGGGCGATAGGTGTGTTTCGTTTTCATTTAAGTTGCGTAAGGAGCAGAACCAAAATTGTGTAGTTACTTCACGGTTTATAGTTTAGATCAACAAGTTCTGCCTTTGTTTTGATGTTCCAACGTATTGTTTGGATACTGTATTTATCAGATAGTAAAAAATATCATAAAATAATGTCTACTGCCGAGTTGAAGGTCAAAGTCCCGGTACTGTTTGTGATATGTCGCGTTTGTTGTCCTCTATAAACATTCTTCCAAGTAACTTTGACCGTTTCAGTAACGCTAAGTATCTTTTCACGTAACCTATCAATATTGCTCATATCCACATCAATCCCGTATTTATATCACGACACTTTCCACTCCTGGCACCAGTAAATACCCCTTTTACTTTCTCCACCCTATTCGTAGTATATGGAGAAAGTATTGTTTTCGTCCAAATTTTCGAATTTAAATGTTTAGTGGAATTATCTGTGTTGGTGCTTCTCTGAACCCAAAAATATTTTAGTGGAATTGTTTGTTTTGCTGCTTACTGAACCCAAAAAAGTGTTTTTTTGTAATGTCTGTCCGTGTGTCTGTGTGTCTGTTAGGATGTGTACAGATTTGGAGATCATACCAACGGACCGATTTTGATGAAATTCGGTATGTAGGTGTAGTTCTGGAACATCTCCTGGCGTTCATTTTTTCAAATTTTTGATTTTTAAGGGGTTTACCCCTCAAAAAATGGCCAAAAAACGAGAAAAATCTAAATTTCTCAAAAACGACTCCGATTTTGATAAAATTTAGCTTATTTGTACCCCTTAATGTACCCTACCATATGGAAAAAACCTCACCTTTCTAAAAATTCTCGTTTAGGTAGTAATAATAATAATAATATCTGATTTTTGGGGGTTTTTGGCCAAAAAGGGGGTTGTTTTTCAAACATTTTTTAAAACTTTTTCGTGCATCTATACAGGCCTAATTGACATGTTTGGTGAAATTTTTTTCGAAATCGGTTGAATAGTTTTAATAATAATAATAATAATAATAATATTATAATATCCTACTAATATTATAAATGTGAAAGTTTGTATGTTTGTTTGTTTGTTTGACTGACAATCACACAAAAAGTACTGGATGGATTTGAATGAAATTTGGCATACATATAGATCATGACCTGGAATGAGACATAGGCTATAAATCATTTTGATTTAAGGGTTGAAACAACCCCTAAAACAATCAATATTTTTTATTATACATCCATTAAGACTAGAAAGCTGGAATTTGGTACATTTATTTCTTACAAGGTACATATAAAATGTAAACTATATTTTCATTTTATACTGTGCTGCTAAGGAGTGAAATTGTAATAACAACCCCTAAAACAATACAAATTAATTATTATACTTCCCATAAAGCTAGAGAGCTGGAAATTGGTACATTCATTTCTTACAAGATATATATAAACAGTAAACCATATTTGTATTTTTCAGTGTGCTGCTAAGGGGTGAAAATGTAACAAAAACCAATAAAACAATACGAAATAATAGTAATATAATATGGATGTGTGTTAAATGCATATAATATTTTCCGTGGTATGTCCTACTTTTGCAATTCTAAATAACCACCTCCTATGCTACTCTTGGGAAGGTAGAAAGTTTTAACTGGGAGAAAGTATGTGGCAGTTATCTGGTACCGTTTATTTATTATTTGTTTAGCAAGAACTTTTGGCAATCTATTCGTTGGTAAAAGTAAACCCCTTAAAAGAAAATCAAGGTGAATTATTAATGTAAGCA
Organism: Philaenus spumarius; assembly: GCA_018207615.1. NCBI lineage: Eukaryota > Metazoa > Arthropoda > Insecta > Hemiptera > Aphrophoridae > Philaenus > Philaenus spumarius. The sequence goes on from JAGFPH010001747.1 coordinate 165,649, forward strand.
AACGAACCTTTTCAAACCCTGTTTTTAAAAACAAGACAATTTTGGGTGATATTCGCCAATTAAATATTCAAGTCGTAACAAAATCGGTTTGCCGATTGTTCAGCATACAAAATCTATATTGACTGTTCTACTCAATTTACGTTGAACATCCGTGGATTAGTTTTAGTTTCCGATATAATTGTTTCAGATTGAACTGTTGTTTGTTTGAGATAATGGGGATGACCACAAAGTCCCTCGTACGATAGCCTACATTATACAGGTTGACTGTGTGTTATCAGGTTATTTAGTGGATTAAATTGATCAGCTGATTCTATTTACTCGTATAGCGTGGTAACTGCATTGTCCAATGCCTGGGGCCTCGGTCCTGGTAAATCTGTATTCTTCAACCACCAACCTATTCTAACTAGACCGCTTTTATAGTACAACTGAGGTTTAGCGAAATTTGATAGGAAAGATGCAGTGAATCTAATCGGTCAAGCGTGGTCAATAGAAACAGGCATTCTACTACGAAATATCTCCGCAAACAAATTAGTTCCTGTAAAATTTGTTTAATTTTTTTGACTAACGAATTTGTCCGATCCACTTAGAAGACCGTGTGTGTACCAAATCGGTTGTAAAATGTAGCCGCTAGAGATCGAAAACATATAGATATAAGTAGACGTGTTCTAGGTACCATGATCGGTGCTCATAGACCGTTAACGACCTTAGATCTCACCATAGTTCACCTTTTCCATGGAAATAATAGGACAACCAGATTGGTGAACAAATAATGTATCACCAGATTTTCGAATCGAAATGCTTTAAATTCGTACGCATAATTATTATTAATGAATATTAAAATAATCTTACATTTTAGTGAGAAAGGCAATGTAATCGAGTTAAAAGTAATTCAATTTTACAGGGTCTCCCAAAAGTTAATCTATTGCAAATAGTTTATTAACATAGAACAGAATAAGTTAAATAATTCCACCACGCAGCTGAACCACTGAAGTGAGTTTAACGAATCGCATATATTATTTCTCAAGACTATTTTTTTGTCGGTACGCCATAACTTCCTTAATACATCATAAAATTACATGAATAAGGCATCATTTTAAAGCTTTTCTTAACCACTACACCGGAAAAATAGACAAACAGCTTAAAATTCATGTTTCAATAACAAAAATTGATTAAAAAAACTTTTATATTATACTTTGTATGTTCCTAATGGAAGGGGCCATCTATTAACCATCTGTTTGACTAGCATGACAGCTGTTAGTTAGATTGTTTACACTGTAAGATTGTATAGGGAAACTGTTATTTATAAACCAATGTAAATAAATAAACTTAATTAACAGGATTAAATCAACGTGTTAAATCAGGTAAATGTAGGCCTACTCCGAACTTGCGAAATATTCGCACGGGTCAGCTAGATTCCAAAATTAGGTTTGTTTATTAGCGAATTTCCATAGGAAAAATGAGCTATTGCAATGGCCCTTATGGTGAGACCCAAGGTCGGGAGTAGCAAATGAGCACCGATCATGGTCCCCAGAACACGTTTTGGGGTGTCAAAAAAATTCATATATATATATATATATATATATATATATATTACAACGGATATTGCCGTTGTAAGGCGGGAAAAATCGGTTTTTATATTAAATTATAAAATTCGATGTTTTCAAGGCCGGACTTCGGTGAGTGTCAATTGTAGGTCGAAAATACATGTTAAATCAGAGCAAGGCTTATCTCCCAAGATGAACCTTGATCTAGGACACGTCAAGAAAGGAAATCTGACTTAGCCTGAAAGTAGCTGAGTTTTAGGGGAATAAAGGAATCCAGGAATTTTATGCATTTGTGGTTTTCATGGTTTAATACGTAGCGCTAAACGCGTGAGTTACGGCCGTGTGAATTTCAAATCATAAAAGGTAACACTACCAAAGTAAACAGGGGTTAAAGTTAAGGGAAAAGTTCAATTTAACTCGAAACTGAAAAAGTCAGACTTTTTTGGAATCTACATAAGTAGACAAAAATAAAAGTTTATATAAGAAAAAGTCGAATTATTGAAAATAAAAAAGTTAGCTTAAGTGTCGAATTTCACACACCCTAAAAAGGGAGAAATAATTAAAATCAAAGGTTTTCACTCACAAGAGTTATTAAAGAATGAATAGTTCCGTGTAAAAAAGGGAACAAAAAGTAAAATTAAATTAAGATAAAATGGTGAGAGTTTTCACGCCTTTTAAAGTAGTAAAAGTTGAATTGTTGAATTTTAAATAATAATAAAGTAAAGAGATTTAGGGTTAGATTAATATTGTATTGTTAGGAAACCAGTAACTTAAATATTTTTCGCGTAGTAAATAAAAAACCCCCAAAGAACTTTTTTGCGATTGTAGGCTAAGTCCCAGAAGAGAAAAAATAAGTAAAAATGGTGAAAAGTGTTAGAACTGTACAGGTGTTAAAGACAATCGGCGTAAACAAACAAAAAAGACATTGAACGCGAAAGACAGTCGCGGAAGTCGCGGAAAAATGTAAACGTGCCGCGCACGCGTAAAAATCACAGTACAGACACGATTCAAAAACGTACGGATAGCCAAACACAATCTGGAAAATGTGCAAAAAGAAAATTAAGGAAAACTTAAAAGGAAAAAAAGATACAGCGGGAAATCAAAAACAAGTAAGTTTCAATGGTCAAAGTGGAAGGGATGCAGCCGCGATTACAGAAAGGGGCGTCAACGAGCAACCGGATTAACCAGAGAAATTGGTGTTTTCCAGGAAAATGGAAGGAAAAGAAAAGAAGAAAATTATATAAAATTAACCAGGGCGAATTTAGACACATTTCAAGACCAAAAAAGTTTATACAAAAGAAAAATTGGCTTAATGAAAAAATGAGGGAAAGGGCATGTAAGAAATGACGTCACGAAGTGTATAAAGGATTGAACGCGAAAAATCCACGGACTTACTCTCTCGGAATCGCTGACTCTCTCGGACTCGCTCTAAGACTCACTCTAGATTCAAATTGTTACGAATGTAGACTTCACGTCACTCTGCAGCAAATATTTTTTCTTCGTTAAACTTAAATAACTTTTAAATATAAACTACAAGTCAGAAGTAGTTCTTCAGGAGCAACTCTACGACCTATCCAAATGAGTTGATGCAAAAATAACTCTATTTGGCGATACAAAGACGACGTAGGCAATCCTTCAGGACATGATCTTCTAAACGGAACTTCACTTCTCACGAACCAAGGAAGAAATAGGATCAACTGTAACTCTACTAGATTCTACCAGATCTGCTCTTCAAGTACATCTGTAGCCATCATAACAACCCAACAACTTTAAATCAGAAAATCCAGGCTACCAGACACAGCATCATATCAGCTCCAGCACCAGCCCATCTACATAGCGGCATCCATCACGGAAAACCGGAGGTGAAAAACGCTGAATTAAGGTCTGTGTAAACGAGAATACGTTGTCCCCCATTTTAATTAATTGCCTGAGTAAATTCAATAAAAATATTTAAAGTACTGGTTGAGATAGGTTAGTTTCAAATTAAATTCAAATCATAAATTAAATAAATTTAAATTCGATATTCCCTAAAGTTAAATGTAAATAAATTAAATTCAAATAATTTAAAATTAAATTGATTATAAAATTAGACTGTCTGCCAAGCCTATTAGAAATTAGAATTATAGGTTTAACATTAATATTGGATAGAAATTATATGTACAAGCAGATGGTGAGAAAAGCGAGTTGTTTATGTTTAATTTTGAAAAAGTTTTGATTTTGAGTTTTGAATAAATTAATTATTAATTTTTATACTGAAATACTGAGAGTAATCAATTACCTGTTATATGGTTATCCATTCATGAGATTTTCCTTTATTAGAAATAGTCAAATAAATGTGTTTAGCTGTAGAAATAATCAAAGCACAAATAAGGTAAGTTATAAGGGCTGTTCCACTGTTCTCATTTCCCTGAGATCAAAAATAATCAAGAGTTCTCGTAAATTAAATTCAGAGCTAGTAAACTTATTAATTTCTGGAAGCTATTTTAAAGTGTTAGAGTCAGTCGAAATACTTATAGAAATAGGTATCAGACACCCAGTTGCATCACCTAAGCTAAAGATAAAATTTTGGCTAAAGGCTTCCAGTAGGTGTTGTAACTTATTATACAACAAAAGAACACGTTGAATTGTTCCGTTGTATAATTGGAGCAGCCAACGAGGGGTTCGTTGTATAATTGGCTCCCGAACGTGGGGCAGAACAACGTCAATAGGTGTTCCGTTGTAATATATATATATGTTCGCACTCTAGCGGCCGCATTTTAAGTCCGATTTGGTCCAAATTTGGTACACATGTTGGTTGTCTATGTGCCTCGGACGAGTTCGTTAGCCAAAAAAAATCAAACAACCGGAAGTACGTTTTTTGACCGGAAGTAATTATTTTTTGAGATTTTTACTACGAGAATGAAATTTTTTTAGAGTTTTTTCTAACAATATAAATGTAGGATGTTATTCTGCGCATTTTGTTTTTTTACGCGACCTTATAGCTCGCTTGGTTCCCCCAAAATCGACAAAAACGTAAAATACCATAAAAGTACCCAGTTCAAAGCCAAGTGATGCAAACTCGCGAGGCCACTAGGAGGAAACAAATTCTACTAATTTATTGCGTACACACAGACAGCTGTTCAACGCCTTCGTGAGTAGACCTATTTCCCAAATTGTTGGTTGAAACCCTAAAACATAGGCATATAAACTTAATTTTGGAAATTTGCTCAACTCACGTCAGCGGTCCAGCTGCGTGGTCGATTTATTTTAGGGTTACTACCAACAATTTGAGAAATTGGTCTACTCACGAAGGCGCTGAATAGCTGCCCTGTGTACGAAATATATTAGTAGAATTTGTTGTACATAAGTCTCCAGCTTCGACCTTGAGTCCTCCAGTTATGGACTGCTTCGCTTCGCTCGCAACGTACAAACTCGGCCGTCGGTCTCGGATCAGAAGATCACGTGGATTTAAACCACGTAATTTTATGGTATTTTGCGTTTTGATCGATTTTAGGGGAACGAAGCGAGCTATAAGGTCGTGTAAAAACAACAGTGCTAATTAGTATCCTACATATTTTTGTTTATAAAACAATAAAAAAGTGTCATTCTAGTACGAAAATAAAAGAAATAGTTTCTTCCAGTTAAAAACGTGCTCCCAGTTGTTGGAGTTTATTGGCTAACAAAAACGTCCGGCAGAGTTAAACAACCGGTCTTCAAACGCGACCGCTAGAGTGCAAACATATATTACATCTTATATAATTATATAAGACCGATCATGGTCCCACTGAACACGTTCTAGGGTGTCATACAAAAATATATCTTTATATATATAATTCTTCTGTAGGAGTGTAACTCACTGAACTCCTCCTAAACGGATGGACGAATTTTGATGAAATTGTTTGTATATGTTTGAGTGGGATGGTTTAGATTCACATGTGGAAAGGGGTTGAAATGGGGTTGCTACCCCTATACAATAAATATAATTTTAAATATCTTCCTACAAGCTATAAAGCTAAAATTATGTAATATTATTTTTAAGGGATGTACAAAACTATTTGCAAATTGATTACTAAAATAAAAGAGGTGAAATAGAATATTTCCCCTTAAAATTAAATAATAATCCACTTACGTTTTCTATGTTCTCAAAAACTACTCAACTAATTTTACTGAAATTTCACACTTTAAAAATATTAGTACCAGGAGTTTTTTTTAGAGAATATCGTCACAACTAACAAACAGATTTAACACGTTCACTGCTACGCAAATTTCGTATTTCCTACGCTAGGATCTGACCTTTTATTTTTTATATTTATAGCCTAAATGAGTAGAAATTATTAATTTTTGTATTTTTAAACCTTTCTACGTATTAATTGGTAATATTCTAAAAGCACGCAATGCTCTGTGTATTGAAATTACTCCCAATATGGGTTGGCGTGCGAAGCACGCAATGTATTGTGTATTGAAAATATTCTCAATACATTGGTTGGCGTGCGAAGCACGCGATGCATTTTGTTTTAAAAATTCTCCCAATACGGAGTTTGGCGTGCGAAGCACGCAATGCTCTGTGCGTCGACCGCTTCTCATAGTGTTCAGTGTCAAGCTCACATGTGCGTCTTTAGCAGTGAACGTGTAGCTACCCTTATACAATTCAAATAAATTGCACTAAATTTCTACAAAATAATAAATCTAATACATCTAAAATGATTTATTATTATTCTTAGTTGGTATATAAAAGCAACACATTTGCAATTCGATTACTTAAGTCGAAGGGATAAAATGGGATTACCGTCCTTAAAATTAAATCAAGCAATAGCGAAGCAATATCTCGACCACTAGTATACATATAATTTTTAATGGTAAGTGCTTATTCACAACTCCCGACCCTAGGTCTCACCATTAGGGTCGCTGATATATCTCATCTTTCCTACACACCAGACAAAATACTGAAAAATAAATACATTTTTGCCTACAGCTCCGATTTAGATGCAGTTTTCGGCAACGTGTTCAGAAAATAACAGGAAAATGTCTATATTTGACCAGTTCCGGGAGAAAGCGGAAATGCATTGCGGGCGCATAAAGTGTACTTAAAAGTGCATATTTTTTTGAAACCTCTGAAAGTGGATCAAAATCAGTACTTGGGGGCTTTTGGGGGCTGATCTCATTTCTGACCATGCGAAATACCCCCGGTGCACTGTGGGAGGGGAAGGGGACTATTTGGGGAAATTTGTAAAGTTGTACGGAGACTTGAAAATGTCCTCTCGGTGGTTTTTGGGGGCGCTGATTTCAGTTCTGACAATGCGAAATGCCTTCGATGCACCGGGAGGGAGTACGATGAGGGAAATTTGTATTTTCTTCTTCTCTCGATACAGCTTTGTAACAGACTCTGAGGGAGCAAGCGAGCAGTATTATTCAATACTTTCACATTTTCTCTCTTTCTCTCTTAGTCTTTCCTGTGACATTTCATAACACCTCACAGCTGCCCACAAGCAGAAACAGCTGCCATGGGAACCGGCTTGATTCTCACTAAATTGCCTCCAGGACGTCATCCAAAATTACTTCAAAACCTTACGTTTTTTTCTCATCGGCTCCGACTCCTCGAAGCCGCCGGCGCATAGGAGGCGTTTCTCATAATCAGAATTGAAATCAGCCCCCCCCCCCAAAAAAAAAAAACCCCGAGAGGAAATATTCAAGTCTCTATCGATACTTTACAAATTTCCCCTATCGCCTCTCCCTCAGAGGGGTATTTAGCATGGTCAGAATGAGATCAGTGCGACCAAAAATCCCCGATTACCGATTTTCGCTTTTCATCTACTTTTAGAGGTTTTAAAAAAATGTACACTTTTAGATGCATTTTATGCTCCCGCGATGCATTCCCGCTTTCTTCTCGAAACTGGTCGTATGTAGACGTTTTCTGGTATTTTTCTGAACACGACCATAGATCATGAATAATAAATAGATCTTGCATCCATACGGCAGCAGTGTGGCGAAAATTAGGTTGTCGGGAAAATAGTGCATGATCGCGCAGCTAAGCAGCGCTAGGGAGAAATCATTGGTAGCATTGGTGTTTCACATAGCTTCCGTCGTTTCCCCAATAGATAGCGCCACTATCGTCGAATTTCCAGTGGAACGAAATATTGCATTGGATCGGAATTCTATTAGGTTATCCAAATACAAAATCGGAGCTGTAAAAACGTATTTATTCCGGTCGAAATCGTACTAGTCTGCCTTGTCTACTATTGAAATTCGATAAAAATAGTAAAATCGTTTAAGTTTATCGCAATAATCGACTTCAAGGGAGAATATTTCAGACCTCGAAGACAGTAAATTTAATGAGAAACTTTACTTTTCATTAGGGATAAAAACGGAGTAACATTATGCACGCCCTGACAATAAACGTTGATTTCACAAAGTCTGGTCCGCGGCAGTCAACCCAGTCTTTAACCAATAAATCACAATTTTCTCGCCTCGTCGTGATGCACATTGTAACAAGATTTAATATTCCGTCATCCCTTATTACTCTACTTAACTGTGCCGCCATCTTGACGTCCCTTATTGAACAATGGCGGTGACGTTTTCTCCGGGCTTTATACGTCACAGGCGTTCCAGATATTTTAGGATCTTGTGTGACATTTAATAATTTATTACTTTCTCGGATTTTTAATTGTTGCTTTTGATCGTCTCGTGTATTATGCAGTGTGTCGCTTTTAAATTTTTCACCTTTGCAATGTTGTAAACTATAAATCTGACAGTAAACAATGGGGAACCTTTTTTTGATACGATTGGCCGTTTAAAAGTTAGATGGCTATAAAGTTTTAAAAACACTATAACCGATCGGAAGATATTTTTGTATGGAAACATTTTGAACCAATGAAAACGATCTTAATGCTAACAAAACATTGTTTAGACAAACAAATAACTTTGTCAAATCAATACAATAAGGGATTTGGTCATTTTTTAAACTCATAATACAAAGGAAATAATTCGATCACGCAGCTGAACCGCTGACGTGAGTTGAGCATATTTCCAAAATTAAGTTTAAAAGCGTACGTTTTAAGGTTTCAACCAACAATTTGGGAAATATGTCTATTCACGACGGTGCTGAATAGCTGCAAAATGGTTCGCACGCCATTCCACATATTGGGAGTATCTTCAATACACAATGCATTGCGTGCTTCGCACGCCAACCCCTCGGGAAATCCACCACATGGCTTTGAACCGGGTACTTTTATGGTATTTTACGTTTTGTTCGAATTGGGGGACCCAAGCGAGCTATAAGATCGCGTAAAAACAAAATGTGCAGAGTAAAATCCTACGTTTATATTTGTAGAAAAATTTTAAAAGAAATTCATTCTCGTAGGAAAAATCTCAAAAAATAGTTACTTCTGGTCAAAAAACGTTCTTCCAGTTGTTAGAATTTTTTTGCTAATGAACTCGTCCGAGCGACGTATACAGCCAACGTGTGTACCAAATTTGAACCAAATCGGACTTAAAATGCGGCCGCCAAAGTGCGAACACATATATACATATATGTATACATATATATATGTGTGATTATTAATGACAACAAAAAACGTGTTCTGGGGACCATGATCAGTGTTCATTTACCATAAGGCCTTACCATAAAAGCCTTATAAGGTCTTACCATAAGGGCCTCTGCAATAGCTCATTTTTCTTTCGAAAATTTGCTAATAAGTGACAAAACTACAAATTTGTCACACATGAAAAGTGATGTTGGTAACAAAAATATTAATTCTTAATGTTAGTCTAAAATGACCAGAACTAAAAAAAAGATAAAATGAAAATACAAATGTCAAATTAATACAAGAAAAGCACATTAGATTAATTTTAATATATGAGATTATTCTGCATATTTTTAAACGACCTTATATACCGTCTGGTTCCCCAAAATCGATCAAAACGTAAAATACCAAAAAAAGTACCCGTGGATGTAGCTTCTGTTCCGAGGCCCACTCAAAGGATGATAAAAAGGACGAGGTACAAAATTGCAAAGTGGAGTGGAATGAAGGAGCGCGTGAATCGCTTCATTATAGTTCGGAAAATATCAAACACTTGTGGTCAAAATCTTGCTTTCAGTTGACAAATTTGCTTGGCTAACGAACTCGTCCTAGCGACTTAGACAACCAACGTGTGCACCAAATTTGGACCAAATCTGACACGTAAAATGCGGTAGCTAGAGATCATGATCGGTGTTCATTTACTACTCCCGACCTTAAGGGTCTGCTGTAGTGGCGGCCATCTAGGATTTTATCCCATAAGAGCAATGTTAAATTTCAAAACATTTATTTCGTTTACTTTTTATCATAAAATTGTTTGCAAGGTCTCATTTTAAGCACAGTCACAATACGCATCCGTCTTGCAATTTAAATTTTTTTTAATGCTTTTGATTTGTTATGTAATTGACATTTTGTAAGTACAAAGTTTGAATTTTTTTCCTAACACAATAAAAAATTAATAATGAAAAATAATTTGCAAGCCGGATCCGAAATTTTATAAAGAATATTCAGTTTTTTTTAACACTCAATTACAAAAGATAGACTTATAAAATGGTTTGAAATGAGGCAATGTCAAAGCGTTCAGCTGCAAGAAATTGCACTGTTTAGATAGGGATATAGCGAGAAGCGGTTGCGTTTCCGGTTGCTTTCTCGTTTACTGGAGCAGACTCTTAAGGTCTCACCATAAGTGGCACTGCAATAGCCCATCTTTCATATGGAAATTCGCTAGTAATAAATAAATTAAACCAGACAACACAAATAAACAATAAGAAAACTAAGCATATAAAAAAATAAATCATAGGTTTATATTATTTTCCACTTCAACCAAAGAATCGATTTTTAGAATATTAGCGATGGAATTCTGGCTAACATAACAGTTAAGGAAGTTCGTGGCACATTAAAAATATACAAATGTTTTTTACATTTATATCTTGTGGTGATGTAAAGGAAATGCATTTTGCATAATGTAGTTGTGTTCCAGAAAATACACAAAACATAGTAAAATCCATCCCCACTTTACTCAGACAAACCGGGAACTATAATATACTGCAGAGAGTACTTGCAATACAGCGAAAGTAGAACAGCAGATATTCTGAACACATCCTTCTCTATTTTACTAGCAAAATTATGGGCGATAGTTCTACCTTGCTTCTTCCATTATCTTTCTCGCAGTAGTTCTACAAGACTGCTTCGCCCAAGGTTATGATCGCTGTCAAATTGAATATAAATTCTTCATTAACAAGTAGGGTTTATGACTACTCTATAGATGTAGGTGTTTTAACGTAATACAAGCAAGTGTTACCAAAATAAGAATTTTTATCGACTGCCTTAATGGTTTTGTTCAATATATATACACCTGTTATTTTGTTTAGAGGCCTTTTTAATTTGGTTTTAAAATGCCTGATATAAGTTGTAACTTGACGTGACAAAAAATAAAACGAAAGGTTAATATGAACCAACAAAACATAGAACCAATACAAGGTCGGATGCGATGGTACTGTAGTTGGTAGAGGACTTAATTGCTTTTGTACCATGCGCACATTGGTTGCGAGTAACTCCGCTACTTAGTGGCAGCAGGTTGTAATACAACGTAAATATGTGGTAATATGTTGATATTTCAACATGTATTACCACAGCTGTATTTAATCTATATAAAATCCAAATACCACTCACTGACTCATCACGAAAACTCAAAAACCACCGAAAGGATTAGAATACAATTTGGTATGTAGCTTTTTCTATAGCCCTACTTGCTCGCTAAGAAAACATATAAAAATTCGAAATTTAGGAGGGTTTAAGGGGGTTCAAAGTTACTAAAGAAACCACCGAACGGATTGGAATGATATTTGGTAAGTAGCTTCCTCTAGGGCCCTAAGTGCTCGCTAAGAAAGGTTTTCGAAAAATTCGCAATTTTAGGGGAGTCTTGGGGGATTAAAGTTACTAAAAATCCCCATAAGAAATACATAGTGTAATATATTTATTGATATTTTTTGTTTGTTTTTAATATACATTTAAATTTGATTTGTTTATCCGTGCAAAGCCGAATCTGGTCAGCTAGTTATGTAGGTCAGCTAGCTGATTATAGGTGAGAATAATAATTAGCTTTTTATCGAATTTCCATGAGAAAAATGAGCTACCCAGTGATCCTTATGATGATACCTAGGGTCGGGAGTAGATAATGAGCACAGATCATGGCCCCCAGAACACGTTTTGGGTTGTCATTAAAATGTATACATTGTACACATGCGTTCACTCTCTAATGGTCGCATTTTACGTCCGATTTGGTAATAAAGGGCGTAAACCTTCTTATTTTACTTTGATCGCAAAAAAATATTGATGTTGAGATTTTTTGAAAATATCCGTTTTGGGACCCCTGAGTTCAAAAAAGTGTTTTTTTACAAAATGTCTGTCTGTATGTATACAAAGCTAGAGAAAAAAATATTCGATCGATTTTGAACAAATGTGCACCAGACATGTCAATTAGGCCTGTATAGATGCAAGAAAAACGTTTTTGATAACGATTTTGATGGCTTATTTGTAGCCCTTATGTACCCCACCATATGCAGAAAACCGCATATCTCTAAAAATTCTCTAATAATAATAATAATAATAACTGATTTTGGGGTTTTTTTTTACCAAAAAGGGGGTTGTTTTTCAAAAATTTCTTACCCTTTTTTCGTGCGTCTATGCAGGCCTAATTGACGTGTTTGGTGCAAATTTGTTCGAAATCGATCGAATAGTTTCTGTCTAGATAATAATAATATTTATTAGTTAATCTCCTACTTTGATATCACCTTTCCTACCTCACCTACAGTTATGAAGTCACAGTGAATCTGTTTAATAATTTAAATATGTTTGTAGGAAAGTATGTGCAGGTTCCTGGTAATGTTTATTTATCTATAACTTTTAATAATTTTTTAATAATTTTGTTCTTTTATTTTAATTTTTGGTGTATTTTTTTTAACGGAGAAGTATTTTTAGTATTACTAGACAATTCATTAAACAATTTTATTATCACACCCTGCTGAATGAAGAGACAAGTTACGAAATATATAACGGATTTATATCACCTGAACAGTGGAGAGATGAGTTAGTAGGCGTCACTACATCAAATAATCAACATAAAGTTTGGAGTCCGACACCACTCAATTCCACCAGGAATACAGTAAAAGACAGGACTGTTCTCCTTAGGGACTCCACGCCCTGTATTGTAATATACTGTGTTCTGTTCCACAAAACACGTTGTCTTATTTGCACAGAAAACGTCCAGAATGCGCTGTGTGAACACGGCATAAGCACTTGACAAAGGGTAATTCAACTTGTATTCCGTGTGTTGAACAAGTATTGCATCCTTCTTAGAGCGTGAATATTGTGTGTGCAAATGCAATGTATGTTTTCGAAGAAAAAGATTTAAACTTTGAGAATGGGGTTCTAAACATTGTAAACGGTACTCGGAGTGGAAGATTAAAATAGCTTTCTAAAGTCATTTATAAGCAATTTTCGATAGGAAAGATGAGCTATTGCAGTGTCTATTATGGTACCTAAGGTTGGGAGTAGTCAATGAGCACCGATCATTGGCCCCAGAACACGTTTTGGGGTGTCATTAAAATATATATACTAGGAGTGACCACTGCGTTGGAACCTTCTATACATATGTTATGTTTCTTCATAATAACGGTGTAGGATTAATAATAACCTCAAAGTTTAAGATTGTAAATAATGTTAAATGGCCAAATCAAATTATTCCTTATATTTTATAAAAGCATTTACAATAAAAGTGACGAAAACCTGCAAGGCTCAGGCCTACATTTAAACAAAAACATAACATAAAAAGTTAGAAATAAGAATAATTGTTTACAATTTTGAAATCAGCTGTTAATGGCTAACAGCTGATTACTATAACATCACTAAACATATTAAATAGTACCTGGGCGACCGAGCATAGCTCAGTACTTTTTTTTTAATTCTAATCATTAGATAATTTATATTACCTTTATAGAAATATAAAGAATGTAGAAACCAGTGAAAAGGGTTTCAGAACGGTTAATAACAGCACAAAAATAATGTTTTAGTTACGTTTGGTGTTGAAATCAGCTGATAATGGAAATAGTATAGGAAACAGATGATTACTGTTCTTATTATAGTCAATAAACATACGTAATGATTTTAAACTCCATAAGCCCAATGTTGACAATTTTCAATCTTCAAATGGGTTGTTTAGAAAAATACGAGTTTTCCTGAGATAGTGGTTTTCACAAATCGATTTTTTAGACCCAAAAGCCTCTAATTCCAAACTTTCAGCAAAATCCTTCAACTGGATCTCGAGATTGTTCGTACGTACAAACAAACATACGTACAAACAAACAAACAGACATTGCTCGTATTAAGAGTATAGGATTACTTGCTATAGCGCCCCCACTGCTGTAAAATATTTACTTTAGTGCGTGTTATTTTTACGTTCAACATGCGGCATTGTTTGCGAAACCCAACGTAAATATAATTTAAACAAATTGTTTCAAAGTTTGAAATCAGCTGTTTATGGAAATATTAGAGCAAACAGCTGATTACTGAACAAAAAAATAAACAAATTGAATTATTTTTTAGTAGGGCGCTCCCGTTGTAAAATTGTAGTGTAGTTTTTTATTGTTTTTATGTCTAGCAGAGGGCGCTGTTTTTTTTTTCAAAAAGTACATAAAAACGCTCGTTTATTCGAATGCAATGTTGCGTCAAAATTTCAAACCAATCGGTGAAGAACTTTCGGAGATTTAAGATTTTGAACGAACGATCATTTGCATTGTTATTTATATAGATGTGTGTGTATGTGTGTGTTAGCACTCCAACAGCCGCGTTTCAAGTCCGATTTGGTTCAAATTTTGTATATAGGTTAGTTTTCTAATTGGGAAGCACCTTGTTTAATTTGAAACAACAGTCTGGTTCCATAAATTCGAAAAACGTAAAATTACCTTACCAATTCTTTAGAAAAAAGCGAATTTATCGGCTGCGAGGCAGTCCTCAATCCGAGGCCACAAGGGGGAAGAGAAAACTCGCAAATCGAGAGTTTGCTGCGAACAGAGCGAATGAGCTCGGGACAGGGGGTTGAGGAGAAAACAAATTCTAGTAATGTACGATATTTCGTACTCGCATGCTGTCATGAGTAGACCAAGTTCCCAAATAGTTTGTTGAAATCCTAAAACGTATAAACTGAGTTTTGGAAATTCGCTCAACTCACGTCAGCGGTTCAGCTGCATGGTCGAATTATTTCATTTATTTTGTTCTATGCTAATCAACTGTTTGCAATAGTTGAAACCCAGTGCTGATACGTTTATTAGTGAAAGAGTAGCTTGGAAACTAAGTAGTACTGTCTTCTACTAATATTTGAGATAAATAGAGATAATACAACCTCTATACCTAGTATTAACTAATTAACGGGTTAATTTATAACCTGCTTTGGTGCTATATTAAACATATAATTACCCTGAACCTTAAATGTGCATTACTTTGAAACGAAGCAAGCTAACAAGCTCTAGTTCGCCCCGTTCTATTTCTGTTTTAATAAGCTTTACAATACAAATGATGTATTGCATGACCTACCTTTACATTTGAAAATGTTAATCCAACATTCCTCCCCAAGCCCCAAAATTTCATACAGGGTTAGATGTGTAAAAAAAATGTCCTGTTATGCAACACAAGATATACACAAAGTTTTGTTAACGTATTTTCAGTAACAAAAACAACGAGAGCGTTAAAAGCGGACTTTAAGGACACTCTGTATTAGCACTACGATTTTTTCTATTGATAATTCGACACTACAGATTACAGCCTTTACTAGCGAATTTCCATAGGAAAAATGAGCTATTGCAGTGGCCCTTATGGTAAGGTCAGGAGTAGAAAATGAGCACCGATCATGGTCCCCAGAAAAAGTCTTGGGGTGTCATTAAAAATCATAAATATATATGTATAAATGTTTTCGCACTCTAGCGGCCGCATTTTAAGTCCGATTCGGTTCAAATTTGGTACACATGTTGGTTGTCTACGTCGCTCGGACGAGTTCGTTAGCCAAACAAATCCACCATTTGGAAGCACGTTTTTTGACCGGAAGTAAATATTTTTTGAGATTTTTCCTACGAGAATGAATTTGTTTACGAGTTTTTCCTACAAATATAAATGTAGGATGCTATTAACGCAATGTTTTGTGTGCATTGCTCATTGAAGATACTCCCAACACGGGGGTTGGCATGCGAAGCACGCAATGCTTTGTTTATTGAAGGTACTCCCAATATGCGGAATGGCGTGCGAAACATTTTGCAGCTATTCAACACCGTCGTGAATAGACCTATTTCCCAGATTGTTGGTTGAAAGGAATATAAACTTAATTTTGGAAATTTGCTCAACTCACGTCAGCAGTTCAGCTGCGTGGTCGAATTAATTATAATTAAACTGTTTGAAACACAACACTATGGTCAGGTTTTAGAGCTGCACTTTAAGCTAAGTGTGTATGATTAATTTATAGTATCATGTATCATTCCTGACGTTGTCTGACCGCGTCATACAGACCTTGAGTATAGGCTACTATCCATCGTAAAGGCAGCATACAATAGAAATACATTTGTTGTTCACAATACAAGTATATATACTCTGTATAATTTATGCAGAGTGTTTTAGAGTTATCTGGAAAAACTTGATATGTCCCTCAGGTGGATCAATACAAACATATAATAGGAAAGCGTATTTAATATTATATTCTCCGTCTGTTTTATATTAGGTGCCTTTTAAAATAATTAAGATAATTTGACCTCGCAGCTAAACCGCTGACTTGAGTTGAGCAAATTTTCAAAAATAAGTTTATAGGCCTAAGTTTTAGGGTTTCAACCGACAATTTGGAAAATAGGTATATTCACGACGGTGATGAATAGCTGCAAAATGGTTCGCACGCCATTCCGCATATTGGGAATATTTTCAATACAAAATGCATTGCGTGCTTCGCACGCCAACCTTACGGTGAAATCCACCACATGGCTTTGAACCGGATACATTAACGGTATTTTACATTTTGATCGATTTTGGGGGAACCAAGCATAAGGTCGCGCAAAAAAACAAAATGTGCAGAATAACAGCCTAAATTTATATTTTTAGAAAAAACTGTATAGAAAAATCATTCTCGTAGAAAAAATCTAAAAAAATAATTACTTCCGGTCAAAAACGTGCTTCCGGCCATTGGATATTTTCGGCTAACGAACTCGTCCGAGCGAGGTAGACAACCAACACGTGCACCAAATTTGGACCAGATCGGACTTAAAATGCGGCCGCTAGAGTGCGAACAAATATATATATGATTTTTAATGACACCCCAAAACGTGTTATGAGGACCATGATCGGTGCTCATTTGCTACTCCCGACCTTCGGTCTTACCATAATTCTTACTTATAATTAGCTTATAAGTATAGAATATTATATTCATATGATCATTTCATATTGACTGTTTCAAAATTAAGTTTGTTAAAAATTGTACGTTTGTAAGTCATGAATACGTAAAATTGTTTTAAGAGAATTGCGTTTTTAGCAAATTTCCATAGGAAAAATGAGCTATTTCAGTGGCCCTTATGGTAAGAGCCGAGGTCGGGAGTAGCAAATGAGCACCGATCATGGTCCCCAGAACACGTTTTGGGGTGTCTTTAAAAATTATATATACATATGTTTATTTATATGTAGCCTATATATGTGTTCGCACTCTAGCGGCCGCATTTTAAGTCCGATTTGGTCCAAATTTGGTACACATGTTGGTTGTCTATATCGCTCAGACGAGTTCGTCAAACAAAAATCCAACAACCGGAAGTAGCAATTTTTTTAGATTTTTACTACGAGAATGAAATATTTTAAAAGTTTTTTTCTAAAAATATAAATCTAGGATGTTATTCTGCACATTTTGTTTTTTTACGCGACCTTATACGTTTGGTTCCCCCAAAATCGATCAAAACGTAAAATACCATAAAAGTACCCGGTTCGAAGCCAAGTGGTGCAAACTCGCGAGGCCACTAGGCGCAAACAAATTCTACTAATTTATTGCGTACACACAGACAGCTGTTCGACGCCTTCGTGAGTAGACCTATTTCCCAAATTGTTGGTTGAAACCCTAAAACATAGGCGTATGAACTTAATTTTGGAAATTTGCTCAACTCACGTCAGCGGGCCAGCTGCGTTTTCGAATTATTATTGTAAATCTAAAATAATTCGATCAGCTGAACCGTTGACGTGAGTTAGTGAATTTACAAAAATTGAATTTATATGTTTTAGGGTTTCAATCGACTATTTTGGAAATTTATCTACTCAAGAAGGCGCTGAAAAACTCCCTCTGTGTACGAAATGTTAAATTAGTAGAATTTGTTTGCGCCTAAGCCTCCAGTTTCGAGTCACGCGCTCCTTCGTTCCACTCTCAGCGGGAAACGTTACGAGCAAAAATTACCCATAGTTATAGACGACTATTGCATCTCGTGCATCACTGAAGATGGCGACTTAGGCCTCTTTCACACGATACGACTTTTCTCCGTGTGCCGTGGACGGCGCGGCGCCGTGCATTCCTGAGCAAGCGCCGTGAATGACACGGCGTGCGTCGTGGACGGCACGACTTCTCTTCACGGCGTGAATTTATTCAGTTGTGTGAGATGGATGATCAAGAGAATATACTATGTCTATAAATTGGTATAAGATATTAATTTTGTTATAGTATGTTTATACATGTATTATTTACATTTAGTATATATTTTATTAAAAATAGTTAAATATGTTTAGAGAAAATGGGGTTTTACTGAACACGCGTTTTCAACATCTAAAAAGTGTACCGTACATGTCTTCGGTAAATTTTTTTTTTAAATATTCAGTTGGTTTTAATAAAAGTTATACTACATATTACATATTATAAACAATATATGTAGGCCTATAAACAAACATACTATACAAAAATGGGGTTCCTATTAAAATTTTTAGACGGTTTAACGATTAGGCCTATAATAAGTTACAAATAAAGTTTACGGTGTCGTATTTGGTATGTGACGGGCTCGTGTAGGATAAACCAAAGACCGCATATGAGTTAATTAGTAGCGTTGAGATTGTTTAAATACATTTTTTAAGTGAAATACAATAAAATAAGATCAACCTAGTATAAATTCACATGCAATAAACAAATATTGACTTAATTTTTTAGATAAGTTTTTTATCGTTTTGGTTATAGGAATACAAAACAGTAGCTACATTTAAAATATATAGGCCTACCAAATTTAACCTATCCTTGTATTACTATCAACTATCATTTCTTTAACTTTTATGTTATCTTTAGTTGCAAGTTTTCTAGTAAAATAACTTACCGTAAATGTTTTTATCGGCATCAGACATTTCTCCAAATTTCGAATTCAAACGAGTGCAGATTTTACGCCATGCAGCACTAGTTTCTGTTTTTGATTTATAAATTTCAAGAGTTTTATCCCACAGAACAGGTCTTTCTTCGATTAGTGTTATAAAAACATCTATGTTCAGATCTTCAGAAAGTGACTTTTGATGCACTTATTAAACACTTTTAGCACACAAGAACAAAGAAGCAATTAGTGCTGTGGTTTGGTTAAGTAACTTTACGCATGCGCAACAGCCAAGTCAAGCTGAGTCGAGTCGACCTGTCTGAACATGCTCAATGCAGTCAATAGTAATCAACGCGCCGTGGACGGCGCGGCGCCGTGTCGTGGTTTGAATAACGCCGTGATGTTCACGGCCGCCTGGCACGGCGCAAAGTCGTGAACGATTTGTGTGAAGAGATTAATTTATGTACATAGTAATCAAAGTTCACAACGCCGTGCCGTCCACGGCGCACGGCGAGAAGTCGTATCGTGTGAAAGAGGCCTTAGTCGTTGAAACGCGTTTGTAATAATAAACGCAATAGTGTGAGTTTTTGTTATATTTTGTTCAAAGTGTATTCTATCAAGTACTACAACGCCATTGATTCCCCCTAACTAAATTGCAAATTTTCGTGCAGTTTGTTTTAAATGAAACACAAAGTTGTCGTTATTATAAAATGCCACTTTTATTTTATTGGTACATTTATAAGGGCCCTTTTTGGGTTTTTACATTTTCTTCACCACCCTATTGATACTTATTTCTAGAGAATCCTTTTGCCCTAATTGTTTACCAACCTATCTGAAACAGCCGGCTCGGGAAGCTTTTTTTACATAGTGTATTAAAATCAATTTAACTTCAGCTGAATATATTTAACAAGATAAATACCCTGAACTATAAAACCAGTTTAACAACATCAAACTTGTATTATAGTTATATGTACACCAAAGGGATTTGAATGTTCCTTGGATTGTTGTGGCATGATTTCATGAATAATTTAACAGTCGTAAACCTTCCTTGTGCAATACTAGTTGGAAAGTTATAGCTGTGTTTTATGGGCAAGACCAATGTTTAACATTGAACTAATGCGTGTGATGAATAAACAATTAAGGAAATGCTTTTAAGCAAATCCTATTAAACTGCTTAAAGAATACGTTTATGCTTGAAGATACTATGGAAACAAAACTGTATTGCATCTGCTAACACATTCTTACTCCCATTAGGATTTGCTTGCTATGCTATGTCATGTGTTACTGATTTTACAAGACACTTTTAAATTTAGTTTCTAGTTTTATTTTGAATATAAACAAAAATTTTACTATTACAAATACATTTTAGACTACAAATTTTGTAGTTTATTTTAAAAGTCCATCCGACACTTTTACTTATCAAATAATTCCTAGTATAATGTTTATGATTTTAAAGGCGGTTTCATAAAAAAATCATGGTGATTTGTATTTATATTGACAATATTATAACAAACTGAAACATCTGTTATAAACTTATCAACTTCTATAACAGTGTGTGTACGTGAGTAACAATATAATATAACAGCTGAGCTCACCAATTAACTGTAATTCTTCAACAAAACCTACCATAGATTAAACTTTGGGGTTATGTTTACAACTTCAATCTATACTAATATTATAAAGAGGTAAAGTTTGTTTTTTTGTTTGCTTGTTTGTTTGTATGAAGGGGTAATCTCTGGAACTACTTAACCGATTGAAAAAATAGTTTTACTAATAAGAAGCTACACTATCCGTCAATAATATAGGCTGTAATTCATTTTAATAAAAACATTTTTTTCAATATTTGTAAATTTATTCGGAAAAAATCTTAGATTAGGCCTACATTGATAAACCGTCATATTTATTTTTTGAAGGTATTTACATTCATTACCATAGCAACCAATTGAATAAAATAACAGATAAAACAGCTGATTTCAATTAAAAGCTGATATCAAACTTTGAAGCAATTGTTTGTATTTCTATGTTTTAGGTTAGGTTTTTATTAAAGTGTAAACCTGAGCCTTGCTGGTTCTTTTGACCTTTATTATAAGTGATTTTATAAAATATACGAAATAATTTGATTTGAACATTTAACATTATTTACCATCTTAGCTTTGGGGTTATTATTAATCCTACACCTTTATTATAAAAGAAAACATAACATGATTATGCGTATAGAAAATTCCAACGGGTTGGCGTGCGGAGCACGCAGGGGTTTCCCCTAGTCAATAATATAAGCCTTGTGAAGTTGATTTTTTTTAAATTAGTTAAAAGAACTAATGCAAGCTACAATACATTTTAAGATTTGCTTAGAGGTTATAAAATGAATATAAATACAGCCTTGTATTATCAATATATTATTTACTTATACAAATTTAAAGAAGAGGTGCTCCTTCGTTTAGTTTCGGAAACATTCGTACATCTTCGTATAACAAAATTTTAACAAATAGGCTTACAGTTTTATAACCGTCATAATTGTACATATTTAATGAATAAAAATTCAACGTCAGCATAGTTAGGTAGGCCTAGATTAAGTCTGTTGTTTTTAAATAGCTTTTACTTTCTCCCCCTATACCATAGTATATGGAGAAAGTATTGTATTCGTCAAAATTTTCGAGTTTGAGTTTTTGGTGGAAATATCCGTTTTGGGTCCCCCTGAACCTAAAAAAGTGGTTTTCGGAGTGATGTCTGTGTGTGTGTCTGTATGTGTGTCTGTGTGTCTGTGTGTCTGTGTGTCTGTGTGTCTGTGTGTCTGTGTGGATGTTATCAGACCTGGAGCCTAAACCAGTCGTCTGATTTTGATGAAATTTGGTATGGAGGTACTAATCCACGGTATCTCCAGGCGTTTTTTTCATTTTTGTGAATTTTTTATTTTTAAGGGTAATTTTCCCATACAAACCCTTAAAATAACGGAAAAATCAACTTTTCTCAAAAACGGCTCTAACGATTTTGATTAAAATTTTATAGTTTATTAGGGACCTAAAGTACTATAAACTGTAAAATTTTGATCAAAATCGTTCGAGCCGTTTTTGAGAAAAGTTGGTTTTTCCGTTATTTTAAGGGTTTTTATGGGAAAATTACTCTTAAAAATAAAAAATTAAGTTCCTATAATGAGGGAGAAAGTATGTGTCAGTTTCCTGATACCGTTTATTTAAGTAATGTATTTCAGATGTGCATATAATAATCTGCTTGTGATTATTCACCGGAGCGTACTAGTCAACTCCTATAAAAGTGTGTGTACGTCCGTTCGTACATGAGTAGCATATAATAAAACAACTGATTTCACCCATCACCTGTAATATTTAAACAAAACCCAGAGTAGATTACACTTTAAAGTAATTTTTACAACTTCAATCGTTATAATTTCTTGTGAATTTGATTTTTTATATAAGTTATAGAACTAATCAACTTCTATAAAACGAGTGTACGTACGAGCGTACGTAGAGTAACATTTAAAGAAGAAATACCTATTCGTTTAACGTAATAATATAACAGCTGATTTCACCCAGCGTAAATTATACTTTGGGGTTATGTTTACAACTTCAATCAATAATAAAGCCTATAATATTAATAACTTCTAAATCATTTGATCTATCAATATGAAATAAAAGGCAATTAAAATATAATATTTTTGATCTTTCTTTAAATATAAATAATAATATACATAAACTCAAAATCTTAAAAAATATTCCTACAGTTTTGTAGTCCTTATAATTGTACACATTTACCGAGTTAAAAATTCCCTGTCTGCATAGTTAGTGTGTTGTTTAAATAGATTTTGTATAAATGATGTATTTCTAATATGTATCTAATTAATCCGCCTGTAATTTTTCACGGGGATTTACTCTAATATGCTCTAATACGTTACAATATTTGCTTTAAGGTTATAAACTGTTTACACATCGTTCATACAAATTTAAAAAATATACCTATTCGTTTCTTCGTACCTATTCTATATTAATATTATAAAGACGTAAAATTTGTTTCTTTGTTTGTATGCAGGTAGTAATCTCTGGAACTACTGAACCGATTGAAGTAGTTTTACTAATAAAAAGCTGCACTATCCCTGAGTGACATACGCTATAATTCATTTTGGAAAAAAAACTTTTTTATTTCAATATTTATAAATTTAGTCGGAACAAATCTTAGGTTAGGCCAAGACTGAGGAACCAACGCAAGTATTTACATTTATTACCATAGCAACAAATTGAATTAAATAACAGATAAAACAGCTGTTTGTTCCAATATTTCCATTGACAGTTGATTTCAACTTTGAAGTAATTATTTGTATTTCTAAGTATTTATATAGTATTAATTTCTTTCATTATTATGATAATTGTTCAATACAATATTTATACTACCAACAGTTTGTTCTATAAAATTGTATTCCTATAAGATTTTTCAAAATATTATATATAAGATTAAATACAAAATTTATATTTTACTACTGAAAATAGTTATCCTCAACTACACATTTGTATGTACAAACTATTTTTACCTACGACGCAAAAAGAGGGGTGTTATAAGTTGAATGTGTATCTGTCTGTCCCATCGTAGCTCCGAAACGTATGACCCGATGTTGATTTAGGTTTTTGAAGCGATAACTTCTATTGGCCCGTTGAGCCTTTTCGCTTGACTATGTTTCTGAAACCTAGCGTCACGCAAACTTTTTGCGTAGTCACAAGTCAGAGCTTGAAGAGGGAATAGGCGATACATAGTATATAATAATAAGTTATTATAATTATTATAATATTAATATAGGTTGGAGACAATATTTTAAAGACGACCTGTTGAACGTGGCGGGTCCCTGCCACATAACCCACATTTTTTCCTCGCGGCCACAAAACACATTATTCTGGTGGAGCACAATGTATTAGAATACAGTAGGTGGAGTCCCGAGGGAACACAGCCTTGGCTTTCATCTATTCCTTTGGGAGCACAACGGTATCGGACTTTTGACTTGAAACTCTTTATGTTGATCATTTGATGTATTGAGCTCTGGCTGTCTGGGGAATAATCTCATTTCGGCGGTATTAAGATGATATAAAACTTGAGTTCTAAATGGTAAAAGCTTGGCTCTTTACTGTACTGGGATTTCCAAACATATTTTTAATGGTAAAAGTAATTAAAAATGAGTACAGTGTTAAATATTATGTTTATCAAAATGAATTATAGCCTGTGTTACTCAGGGATAGTGTACCTTTTTATTAGTAAAACTATTTTCAATCGGTTCAGTAGTTCCAGAGATTACCCCCTACATACAAACAAACAAATAGTACCTCTTTATAATATTAGTATAGATTACCAATATAGTTCTATTGATTAACAATATTTGCTTTGATGGAAAGCTTTTCACAAGTCTCCCGTAATTTTATTAACGTAATATTATCTCCATAAAACCATGGTTGAAGAAGATACACAGGTAATTTAGGAAGATGTACTGGTTACTTGGGAGAAACTCAGAATTGTATCTACACAACAGACTGCTTCTCTACCTGCAAATATTGAAACCAGTGTATGGACTACAGCAGTGGAGATTTACAAAGGAGACAAATGTTATTATCGTAAAAAAACATTTTAGAATAAGGTTCTGCGGAGCATTGCTAATGCACCATGACTCTTCCACGACAGTCTGCATCGTGGTCTCAAGAGGAACCGTCACAGAAGGAATCAAGAATGCAGATAAGCACAAACACAGCCTTCTACAACATGAGAATACTGAAATGAATTGTTTACTCGACTACTCAGGTGAGACAGATTGGTTGAACAGGATGAAGCCTTTAAGACTTAGTTAAGTGCATGTAATTTATTACTCATGAACAAAGTGTATACTTGTGAGGCGTGCACAGATGGGTCATATTCCAACAAACAGTGACAAATAATATGCAATGTATATTCCTAGATAGTCTCTCATGCCTAATTGTAATTTATATAAATAACAATGTAAATGTTCGATTGTCCAAAATCTTAATTTTCCGAAAGTTCTTCACAGATTGCTTTGAAATTTTTAACACAATTCTCATTTAAATACACGCGTGTGTATTTCTGTAAAAAACGCCATGCGTTGGACGTAAAAACAACACAAACTATACTAAATATTTGACGGCAATGGGAACGCCATACTAAATAATAAATAATTATGCTTATTGTTGATACAGTAATCAGCTGTATGCTCTAATATTTCTATTAAACGGTGGTTTCAAACTTTGAAGCGATTATTTGTATTTCTAACTTTTAGGTTAGGTTTTTTACTAATGTGTAGAGTTGAGCCTTGCTGGTTCTTTTAGCCTTAATTATAACTGCTGTTGCAAAATATCCTAAATAATTTGATTTGGACGTTATTTACCATCTTATCTTTAGTGTTATTATTAATCCTACACCTTTATTATGAAGAAAAATCACATAATTTTGTTACAATGGGGTTGGCGTGTGGAGCACGCAGAGATACATAAATAACCATAGTTATATTAATAACAATCTCGTCCTTCATTAATTTGTAACTCGAAAATAAAGGGACCAAAAAATTAGAAAAAGAATGGTTTATTATTTGTACATAAGTACATTAAGGAACGTACATCATGGAACGATTTTTATCGTTTAAGTCAAGGCGCTGAATAGCTGCCCGCCTTAGCCTCCAGCATCACGCACTGCTTCGTTCTGCACGTGGCGGAATCGCTATGTGGGTTTGCATCTCAATCTTTCGGAGTCAGATTAAATTAAATACTGCTTCGCGAGTCCACATCCCGGCTACTGGCCTCGGATCAGAAGTTGACTTTACGGTGGATTTGAAAAAACTCATCTGAGCAACTTAGAAATTAGAAAGAAAGAAAAATCTGTATTTTTTACAGAGATAACAGTACATTATAATACAGTATCTATCAACAATTGAATTACAATATTAAATTAAACTTACAAAAATAAAAATAAATTAATTGTACAATAATCTCTATAAAAAAATTAGGAAGTACTAAAGGCTCAGCCTGTTTCGGGCTCTCTTACAAAAAAACTAAAGCAAACTCCTAATGTGCTAAACAATGATATAATTAAAAAATAAAGTGCTATTACATAAAATTACAAGGTGAAATTTATGAAATCCAGTATGAATTAAAAAAAGAAATCTACAAATAAAATTCAAAAAATTTCGCGAATTTCCGACAATGCAGCCTACAGACATTGATATAAAATTATCTTAATAACTAAAAAACTGACACCAGCAGCAAGACCAAATCAATGACACAGATTTACCAACATCAAACAAGCACTTTAAAAAAACCCTTCACCACATGCAGAGAAAATAACCAGGTTTTTAGTTGCATAATACATTTTGTCTTAGATTTTGAGTCCTTTAAAAATGCGGGAATTCTATTAAAAATATTTGGTGCAGAATTTAAATAGAATTTCACAAAAGATTCTTTGAACGGACGAAGCAAATCTCTATTATATTTAGACCGCAGTCTTTGACAGTATACATTCTCATCAGATAAATTCTGCCCACTTCTAAGATAAAATAATTTTAATACTTTGAAAATATATAATAAATGTCTCAAAGGAAGAACTTTTAACTGCCTAAACAATGGCAAAGAATGTGAAGGGACTTTTAATATGCAGCTTATGCAAGTTTCTGTTGTATAACTATTGGCCTAATATTTTGAAAGTAAATGCCGCCCCAACATCCAATACCATACTGAATTCTGGACTCCACTAAGGCATGGTACAGTTTTTAGTCCTCCATAAAGGACACACATTTCTCAAAAGATAGAAACTACGAAGACTGACGAATAACTCATGTTTCAATTTATCAAAACGTGTTCTCTGTATCATGATCGGTGCTCATTGAGCACTCCTGTCCTTAGGTCTCACCATAAGAGTCACTGAAATAGCTCATCTTTCCTTTAGTGCTAAAAAGTGCTTTAGTTTTAACTTAATATTTTTTTCTTGATGAGTGATGATTCATACACAAAACATGTCTGGTACTGCTTTATACACAAATTTTCCCACTCAAATAATCAAAATATGAAGAATAAATCATCCGAAATGGCAGGTAAAACTTAATCCTTACATTGTTAGTTATATTATTTGACAAATTTCAAAGAATTTATATAAAGAGACAAGGGTCCTCGATGCTGCAGTTATCCTAAAGGAAAGTATCCAACCAGATGGTCGGGCTAGCAACATTAAACAAGCAACGTAAACAGTTAGGCGTCCGCACGAGCAAGATCCCACAGGAGTACTACATAACACACTGGACTGTTCTCCCTCGGGACTCTACACACTGTAATGTATTGTGTTCTTTGAGGGCAAACATGTTTTCTTATTTACTCAGGCAACGACCGGAATATGTTTTGTAAACACAAGGGAAACGCTTGCAGGGTAATACGACTTGTATTCAGTGTTAAACAGGTTTAGATCCTTCTTACAGTTTGGTGTTTTGAAATATAATGTAAACAAGTATTTCAAAAATATATACCTTTGCAACTATAAGTAATGATGTGAATAATGGGTATAATTTTAATTCTACGGAGAACAAACTATATGGAAAAACATAATTTGAGCAAGCAACTGAACCACTGTAGTGAGTTGAGCGAATTAACAAAATTAAGTTTATATGTTTTAGGGTTTCAACCAACTATTTGGGAAATTACTCTACTCATGAAGACGTTGAATAGCTGTCTGCGTTTACGAAACATATTAGTAGAATTTATTTATACCTTAGCCACCAACACCGGCTCACGCGCTGGTTCTTTCCGTTTGAGCTTGCACCTCAACCTTGCGATCCTTGATTATTGCGCTGAGCTTTACGAGTTTGCACCTCAACCTTGCGATCCTTGATTATTGCGCTGCGCTTTGCGAGTATGCACCTCAACCTTGCGATCCTTGATTATTGCGCTGAGCTTTGCGAGTATGCACCTCAACCTTGCGATTCTTGATTATTGCGCTGCGCTTTACGAGTATGCACCTCAACCTTGCGATCCTTGATTATTGCGCTGAGCTTTACGAGTTTGCACCTCAACCTTGCGATCCTTGATTATCTCGCTGCTCTTTGCGAGTATTCACCTCAACCTTGCGATCCTTGATTAATGCGTTAAGCTTTGCGAGTATGCACCTCAACCTTGCGATCCTTGATTATTGCGCTGAGCTTTACAAGTTTGCACCTTAACTTTTCGATCCTTGATTATTGCGCTGCGTTTTGCGAGTATGCACCTCAACCTTGCGATCTTTGATTTTCGCGCTGCGCTTTGCGAGTATGCACCTCAACCTTGCAATCCTTGATTATTGCGCTGCGCTTTGCGAGTATGCACCTCAACCTTGCGATCCTTGATTATTGCGCTGAGCTTTACAAGTTTGCACCTCAACCTTGCGATCCTTGATTATTGCGCTGCGCTTTGCGAGTATGCACCTTAACCTTGCGATCCTTGATTCTGCGCTTTGCGAGTATGCACCTCAACCTTGCGGTAACAGATTTTGACTGCTCTTTGCGAGTTTGCATCTCGACAAAAAACATCTTTGATAAATCTATATATATAAAAGCCAAACCCACTGACTCACTGATCACGATTTCTCAAAAACTACTGAACGGATTAGAACGAAATTTGGTATGTAGCTTCGTCTAGGTGCTCAATAAGAATGAGTTTAAAAAATTCCAAATTTTAGGGGGATTTGGGGGGGTTGAATTTGCTAAATCACGATTTCTCTAAAACTACTGAACGGATTGGAATGAAATTTGGTATGTAGCTCCCACTAGGGCCATAAGTGCTGGCTAAGAAAGGGTTTCAAACAATTCGAAATCTTATTTGGGTTGGGGAGGTCAAAATTACTAAATCACGATTTCTCCAAAACTACCAAACGGATTGGAATGAAATTTGGTATGTAGCTTCCTCTAGGGCCATAGGTGCTCGAAAAGTAAGGTTTTCAATAAATTCGAAATCTTAGAAGGGTTTAAGGAGGTCAAAGTTACTAAATCACGATTTCTAGAAAACTACCTAACGGATTGGAATGAAATTTGGTATGTAGCTTCCTCTAGGGCCATAGGTGCTCGCTAAGAAAGGTTTCCAATAAATCCGAAATTTTAGGTGGGTTTGGGGGGGACAAAGCTACTAAAATCCCCCATAAGAAATACATAGTATAACATATTTATTGATTTATTAATTTTTAAAAAATATGCTATTAACTTTGATTTGTCTATCCGTGCAAAGCCGGATCGGGCCAGCCAGTATATAAGGATAAAATATAGTTTAACTGATTTGCAAATAACCTACTCCTTCATCTGAAAAATGTAGAGTATATCCTACATCGCATCCACCCACTTTACATACACGCATCTCTAACCCTCATGTATACACAAACAACCCTTATGCAAAATACATGAAGGCACAACAACCGTACTTTCACTCTCTCTATAAAACTTTCTCTTCGTCATACTTCTAAAAAAACTTCATCGCCCTGAATCACAAGTTTATGATTACGCAAGGAATTCTTGATTACCTAAGAGCACGTCCCAAGTAGCCTACTGTCGGTTTTATGCCGATACGTCAAAGTATATGAAGTTTATGTTTTTGTTTTTCAACGATTCTTTACCAAAAAAAAACTAATTTTTGAAGCAATTAAAATTGTTTTATCACCTTAAGGGGACGGCGCACAGGGAGTCGGATGAAAACCTTAATAAGGCGCATAGGTCGAGTTGTACATCAAATTAAAGTTATATCTTAGGAGAACACAATGCCGCATACAGACTTTAAAATGTTCATCCTACACAAAATGGCGACCGTTTAAAGTTACAATAATTCGACCACGCAGCTGAACCGCTCATGTAAGTTGAGCAAATTTTCAAAATAAAGTTTATATTGATATGTTTTAAGGTTTCAACCAACAATTTGGGAAATAGGTCTATTCACGACGGTGCTGAATAGCTGCAAAATGGTTCGCACGCCATACCGCATATTGGGAGTATCTTCAATACACAAAGCATTGCGTGCTTCGCACGCCAACCCCCGTATTGGTAGTATCTTCAATACACGATGCATTGCGTGCTTCGCACGCCAACCCCGTATTTTAAGAATTTTCAATACACAATGCATTGCGCGCTTCGCACGCCAACACCCGTATTGGGAGTATTTTTAAGCGCATTGCGTGCTTCGCACGCCTACCCCCGTTTTGGGAGTGTTTCCAATACACAGTGCATTGCGCGCTTCGCACGCCAACCCCCGTATTGGGAGAATTTTCAATACACTGTGCATTGCGTTCTTCGTACCCAACCCCCGTATTTTGAGAATTTTCAATACACAATGCATTGCGCGCTTCGCAAGCCAACCCCCGTATTGTGAGTATTTTCAATACACAATGCATTGCATGCTTCGCACGTCAACCCCCGTATTGTGAGTATTTTCAATACACAATGCATTGCATGCTTCGCACGTCAACCCCCGTATTGTTAGTATTTTCAATACACATAGAACTGCGTATCTCGCACGCAAATTTTAAACCTATGTGCTATGGATGCACATGTGCGACTGCTTTAAAATATTAGTGATTATTGCGTAGAAAGGTTCAAAAATGAAAAACAAGTAATTTTTACTCATTTAGACAATAAATATAAAAATAAAAGGTCAGCTCCTAGCATAGGAAATACGAAATTTGCGTAGCAGTGAACGTTTTAGTGAGACATCCCTATTTATGAGCAGAAAGTATTTTCACAGACATACAACTACAACAGGTATTTGAGAAATGTAATAACGCTACGTAATAAAACAATTAATTAAACCCAACCCAGTAGAACCAGCTTGCTAATTAATTTTACGAAGTAGCATTCCTGATTGTCTGGTCACTACACGAATCAAATCAAATATTTAAAATACAATCGCCATGATGTATGAAAACTAAAGACATGCTTACACTTAGAAACGTAAATGATTTGCTTCTTACCCAATAATAAAAACTATAAGCATCTTCTACAAGATGTAGAATTTACTAACATGCTCTTGATATGGTGAAGGATGCTTCTGCTCATACTTAAAGGATAGATAAATTTGGACGTAAGTTGTAGTTTTGGAAGCTTAATCGAATCGAAGGCAAATTAACGCTTACCTGCTTATGAATGAATAACACAGGCTAGAATAAATTTTGATAAAAACATTTTTTACTTAAATATTTGTAAATATAGTCGGGAAAATTCTAAGGTTAGGCTAGACTTACAAACCAACACATACTTATTGAATGTAGTTACATTCATTAGCAACCAATTTAATAAAGTAACAGATAAAACAGCTGTTTGCTCCAATATTTCAATTAACAGCTGATTTAAAATTTTGAAACAATTGTTTGTATTTCTAACTTTTAGGTTAGGTTATTATTAATGTGCAGACACGAGCATTGCTGGTCCTTTCAACCTTAATTAAAACTGCTGCTATAAAATATACGAAATAATTTGATTTGAACATTTAATATTATTTACCATCTCAGATTTGGGATTATTTTAAATCCTACACCTTTATTATAAAGAAAAAATAACATTATTATGCGGATAGAAGGTTCTAACGGGATTGCCCCTAGTAATAAATAATTTAATTGTGTTCCCGCTACTAATATTATAAATACAGTTTAGTGGATCTGAAAAGTTTCCATAGTAACAAAATAAATGAATTACTAAAGAAATTCAGGTACATAACCAAATTTTAACTTTGTTACAATATTGCAAAAACAACATACTGATAACAACCATTTTTGTGTAAAACTACAATTGAAATCATGAAAATTGAACTAGAAGGCAATTTATTTCATAATGGTCGGTGGCATTTTAGAATGTATTGTGTTTCGCAAAAAGTAGCTCTAGGTAAATAAACACTGTGATT
>JAGFPH010001747.1:197514-218435 GCA_018207615.1 Philaenus spumarius
TATTGTGTTTCGCAAAAAGTAGCTCTAGGTAAATAAACACTGTGATTAGAAGATTTTTGAAAATAAGCGCTGAAATCACACGATAAATTGAAACTACATTTAAAAATGTGAAATATAACCAACAAAACCAATAACAGTGGACGACCGCATTTGAGACAGTTTTTATTGGTTTTAACATGGGCGAGCTTTAGTTCTGAACTCATAGAAGGGCTCTACTTTTTAAAACATTCAATCTATTCATAAAAATTATGAATTCAACCTTTATGGTCTGCATATAGTACTTTTTTATTATAAAGAACTATCTTAGCCTACATGATTGATCTTGCTGAGATAGTTTTGTGAAGGGCGTTGTTTTTTGTAAAATATAAACAGTTGAAATTAAACATTACTAACATACTACAATTACTGCTTTGAATACAATTTTATTTTCACTAGGAATGTCCAGGTTCGAAACTTGGTTGCTTAACAGAACGCAATCATATAATTTTAGTAAGGAAGGACGGCGGAAATAAAGCAAACAGTTAGTTGTCTGCAGTTCAACTAAAAATTACCAGTAAAAAATTTTGACCAGGTACTGGTAATTTCAACATTTTTCAACAGCTTACAACTGTTGTTCAAGTGAAAAAAATGTATACATGTGTGGCAAATTAAGCATTATATTAATTTAACATATATTTTCGTACATTGGTCGTACGTCAAAGAAATAAGATATGTAAAAACAATAATAACTTTACACTTGAGAGGTAAATCGTTTTAGTGAGTCACTTCCTAAAAGTATATTTCTTTGACGTGTTCGAGCAATGTTCGAAAATACATGTTAAATTAAGTGTTATGTAATATATGAGTGTTTGAGTGAACATAGATTGCTGGTTTGATGATGGTGCCTGTGGCAGTGAAACATGTAGCCACATAAAAGCGTTAAGTAAAAACTAGAGACTACAGTTGACAATTAATATATAATATATTATGTAGTTCTAAGGCTATCAGCAATGAACATGTAAAAATATGTTTATTTGAAACAATTCATTTATGATTTTGTAAATCAGAAGCAACAAAAAACAATTAACCAATCATTTTATTTTAGGAAAACATCAAATGTCGGACAACTACAAATGTCAAACACATTTTGTATTTGTTGTGTTATGATTGTCTAGACCCAAAGAATAATTCTACCAATTATTTCCAAAGAGTACTTCACCTCTCTGCATTAATTATACAGAGTATATTTTATATATACTTGTATTGTGAACAACAAATGTATTTCTATTGTACGCTGTCTTTATGATGGATAGTAGCCTATAATCAAGGTCTATATAACACGGTCAGACAACGTCAGAAATGATAAATGATACTATACATTAATCATACACACTTAGCTTAATGTGCAGCTTTAAAACCTGACCATAGTGTTGTGTTTCAAACAGTTTAATTACAAAGACTATAAACTGTAGTGTCGTATTATATATAGAGAAAAGAAGTCTTTAGAAGAAACCCTGATTGTTTTAAAGAGTTTTATGAACAGGATATAAATAGCAAAACCAATAGTTTCAGACATTTCTAACAATATTGTTCAATTGTTCTAATGATATATGTTTAAACAAACCCACCAACAATCATAAAGGATCTATAAATCAGTTTTATACAATAATGGCCCCGATGAATGAAAACCAAGGATTTGCTTGAATACTAACGAACTTTAATGATTTAAAAAAAGTATCGTTACTTAGACTGCAGTGGTATAAAATGAGATAATTATAAAATTTACAAAAATGATTTACATAGCATGGACTAGACGCACATGTTAGAGGTTTAGCGTCCCTCGTGATCTAGCAAACGTAACACTTTACAAGAATGAAACATGTGACCGTACGAGAACATTTGTGCTCGTAATATGGCAAATAGGTTTGTAGGCAGCTTACTACATATCGTCGTGAATCACCCTGTATATAAAATTTGTAATGACTGCCGAAAACGTGTTCAGGGGACCATGATCAGTGCTCACTTACTACACCCAAAAAAAATTATATTGCATTGTCATCGGTCTTTGATAAGTGTGCAAAGTTTCAAATCAATCCGACTTTTTGAAGGGAGTGAAAATCACGTCATGTTCTGGAGACCATGATCAGTGCTCACTTACTACACCCAACAAAATGAATATTGCATTGTCATCGGTCCTTGATAAGTGTGCAAAGTTTCAAATCAATCCGACGTTTTGAAGTATAGGAAAGTATACGAAAATACGAAGAAAGGTATAAAAAGGCACTTCCGGATTTTACTCCTAACGCATGACGCGGTTTCTCGACCGACACCCCATCCCGATTACAACGGGCGCAAAGAAGTATAACTTCAAAAGTATGTGTGTATGAGCTTCTAATAGTATGCTTACCTAATAATTTCCCCAAATTTTGCATTGTGTATTTAAAATCGTCATCTTCAATATAATGAAAAATGTTAATCATTTTATTATCAAGCTCTTCATTTGATGGACGTCCTGGAAACATTTGAGTTCTTTTTGGCTTATTTTGTAAATTTAAAACCTTTTGGTAACAACTTTTGTGATATTTTCCACCTTCAGCCAAAAGATCAGTACAGGAAATCCTCTTTAATATATTTTTACTAAAATCATCTTGATTACTCTTGATCATGGCGTGCAAGTTATCACCAAAGTAATGTATTGTAACATTTATAATTTTATCCTTCAATTTCCCATGTTTCTCTGCCTCCAAACCACATAAGAAGCACAAATTTGTAAAATCAAATGTATTTGCAGTTTTTCTTAATTTTGATTTTGCTGGACTGTACAAAAACTTTGTTGGTTTAGTTTTTCCAAAATCCACATAAGGAAATATATTGTTTTTTTTTTCAAAATGTATTTCCTATGACATTCTGTATGTAATTTCACTGAATTGATTGTATTAAGATATTTTGAATGTTCATCTTTTCTTTCTAAACTGATCTGAATCAGTGTACTCAAACCACGCACAACTTCAGTATAAGATTCAGCTTCTAATTCCCGGTTACAAATAAAACATATTTCTTCATATTGGCTGATATTTCTTGCCATATTTGCCATTTCCTAAAAATATAAAGCTTTATTGAAAATGACAATTAAACAATTAAACTTAACTAGGAGAATCCCTGCGTGCTCCACACGCCAATCCAGTTGGAACCTTCTATGCACATAATCATGTTACGTTTTCTTTATAATAAAGGTGTAGGATTAATAAAAAAACCCAAAGCTAAGATAATAATGTTTAATGTCTAATAATGTAAATAATGTTAACTGCTGAAATCAAATTAATTAGTATATTTTATAACAGCAGTTATAATAAATGTTAAAAGAACTAGCAAGGCTCAGGTCTACACTTTGATAAAAAAAGTTTGAAATAATGTTGTTAATGGAAATATTAGAGCAAACAGCTGTTTCATCTGATATTTTATTCAGTTGGTTGCCATGGTAATAAATGTAAATAAATGTCTAGACCTAACCTAAGATTTTTTCCGACTAAATTTACAAATAATGTAATAAATATTGTTTTTATCAAAATGAATTATAGCCTATGTTACTCAGGGATAGTGCAGCTTTTTATTAGTACATACAACTATTTTTTCAATCGGTTCAGTAGTTCCAGAGATTACCCCCTACATGTAAACAAACAAATGTTACCTCTTTATAATATTATTATAGACTATTAGAATTCTTTGCCATCTTTGCCGTTTCCTAAAAATATAAAAATTACACAAATTATACTTAACTATACTATAAGTTTATTATTATTTACATAAACTAATAAATATTTATTAGAAAAAAGTGTAATAACTAGAATCAAAACTTGCTAATATTACTCCAAAACACAACTACGAGCCCCGCACTACTGCGCAGTCAGACAAGCACACACTCTCACCCAAAACGAAGCAGGCCCCCGGTTTAAAATAAAATTGGATACCTGTTTTCTTTCATATCATACGTTATACCTGGATACTTTTATACTTTCTAACTATATACATTATATTCGTTGGATTTTCATCTTTACACTATAGAAGTATCACATTTTATTTTGAATGAATAAAGGAGATTCCCACCCGAATCTATAAAAAATGCTATTTACGCTTATAATACAAAAAATCATTGAAACCAAAAAATGGGTGTAAATTTATTAATTTGTGATGAGATATTCTTAATCTTAGAAATGTCCTCAACATTTCTGTCCAAATGTTGTCCATTTCTGTCCTCAACATTCAAATTAATTTAGTTTTATTAAAATTACAGCACTTAATATAAATATGTTCTTGTAAATTCAAGATTCCTAAAATGTACAAAATAATTAAAAGTGTTATTTTTTGTAATTAGGTAAAATTAACTACACGAAAATTTTATTTATATAACAGAACACATAAATAACAGTTTCCAACGTTGAAAAAAAATTTTCAAGCTCTCCTTATGATAAAATATATTTTTCTTTGAGACACTTGGTTTTTGATTTAAACTTAAATTTATATTTATATCGGTAATTTGGTAGATGATTATGTGTTATGGAAAAAAAACATACCATCGTAAAGCTGACATTTTCCTCTTAAAAACGCCCTATTTCAACTATTTATTTAATACATTATAACTATGCAATAGTTTATAATGTACTGCGCCGCGCTTAAAAAAATAGGTCTTTAGCCGTGCGGCCGAGTCGAGCTGCTGCGAAATACATACCTGCTTTATCGAATTTTTACCAGACAAACCATTGCTCGGACGAAATAAATGCATATGACCTTTTTTATTGAAAAACACCTCCCCTACACGGTGGTATTTTTATTTTTCTCTATCTTTTTTATCCCAGCTCGAAATATTAAGGATAATCGAAAAAAAATGATAATCGATTTTTTTTTCGACTTTGGGAAATCAATAGACTGGTAAACTTTTTTTTATTTTAATCTACATACTTTAATGTACTTATAAAAAAAAATCAGCCGTATTGCTAATTACTGGTAGTTGTGACCTATACCGACTGGGCTATATAAATATTATTATTATTAGCTAGAGAGAAAACTATTCGATCGATTTCAAACAAATTTGCACCAAACAAGTCAATTAGGCCTGTATAGATGCAGGAAAAGATTTTTTCTAAATTTTGAAAAAACCAACTTTTTGACCAAAAATCTCCAAAAATCTGTTATTATTATTATTATTATTATTATTGCCTAAACGAGAATTTTTAGAAAGATGACGCGTTTTTTTGCATATTTTAGGGTACAAATAAGCCAAATTTTATTAAAATCGTTATAGCCGTTTTTGAGAAATTTAGATTTTTTCGTTTTTTGGCCATTTTTGGGGGTAAAACCAATTAAAAATAAAAAATTTTAAAACATGAAAAAAACGCCTGGAGATATTCCAGAACTACACCTACATACCAAATTTCATCAAAATCGGACGGTTGGTATGGTCTCCATCTCTGTACACATCCTAATAGATACACGGACAGACATCACACAAAAAACCACTGTTTGGGTTCAGGGAGCACCAAAACAAATAATTCCACTAAAACTATTTTTAAGTTCAGGGAGAAAAAACACAGATAATTCCACTAAAAATTTGTTTGGGGTTCAGGGAACACCAACACAGATAATTGAACTAAAAATTCTAATTCGAAAATTTATACGAAAACAATACTTTCTTTATATACTACGTAGAAGTACATATAAGGGTTTATATACAAAAGGGAGAAAGTAAAAATAGTTGGTTGAAACCGTAAAACATATAATTTTAATTTTGGAAATTTACAATGGAAAACAAATTAAAACTCATCATAACTACTGAGCCATTGCACTAGATAATATTCACATATAGCGTGTTTCGCATGTATCAATACCATGAAACCAATATCTGGCGTACAAGAGAGAAGTTGATTTAATATCTTTCAGGGCAGAACTTTGCAGAAATATCAGAAGTTAATCAATGTAATCAAAGTTTGTAGAACATCGTATAAAGCGAAGACAATGCGGAGGGAGAAACAACCCCTTGGGTAAAACTTAACCCTTATTGAATACTTTCATAAGTTGATTAAATTTCGCAAAATTTCTTTGCCTAACGCAGTTACTGCGGGTTCGACGGCAGCCGTGTTTCCAGTTAACCTTCTCCCGGGACCCATCTAATAAGATTACTTCTGTACCGGGATACGTGCACAGTTTAGCGGTACTGCAACTTTACAACACAATTACAAGAGACCAAATATTTTATTTGTCATTTCCGTGCGTTAAAGCATAACCGAGTTATCGAAAAGAAAACTGAAAACATAATAGCTTGGTAATTGTATACAACAACCAAATTAGCCTAAAGTAGTAGTTTGAATAAATAAGATAAAATCCATTGCTCTGAAATGTTGGTCTAAGGCTAATTTTAAATGTATTAGACTATTACCAAGTAATTGTGTTTTCAGTTTTTACTTTCTCACTATACTATAGTATAGAGAAAGTATAGTGATCGCAAAAAATCGATGTTGAGATTTTTGTGGAAATACCCGTTTTGGGTCCCCCTGAGTAGAAAAAAGTGGTTTGTACAAAATGTCTGTCTGTATGTATGTCTGTATGTATACAAAGTTAGAGCGAAAACTATTAGATCGATTTCAAACAAATTTACACCAGACATGTCAAGTAGGCCTATATAGATACAAGAAAAACCGTTTTGAAAAATATTGAAAAACAACCCCCTTTTTATAAAAAAAATCCAAAAAATCAGTTATTTTTTATAAAAAAACGTCTCTAACGATTTTGATAAAATTTGGCTTATTTGTAGCCT
Organism: Philaenus spumarius; assembly: GCA_018207615.1. Classification (NCBI taxonomy): domain Eukaryota; kingdom Metazoa; phylum Arthropoda; class Insecta; order Hemiptera; family Aphrophoridae; genus Philaenus; species Philaenus spumarius. Next base: position 204,302 of record JAGFPH010001747.1, read on the forward strand.
TTAACGTACCATACCATATGCAGAAAACCGCATATTTCTAAAAATTGTCGTTTAGCTGCTAATAATAATAATAATAACTTATTTTTTGGGGTTTTTGGCCATAAAGGGGGTTGTTTTTCAAAAAAATTCGAAACCTTTTTTCGTGCATCTATACAAGTCTAATTGACGTGTGTGGATCAAATTTGTTCGAAATCGGTCGAATAGTTTTCTCTCTAGTTAATAATAATAATATTTATTAGTTAATCTTCTACTTTAATAAAAAATTACCTCTCCTACCGCACCCTACAAGTCACAGTGAATCTGTTTAGTAATTTAAATGTGTTTATGAGAAAGTATGTGCCAGTTCCTGGTACCGTTTATTTGTCAATAACTAGGTTGTCTTTTGTCCTACAGAAATGACAGAACGTCCATTTTGCAGTCGATCAAAATATTTTGCCTCTTTACATTTTCTTTTACGTTGGTGGTTTTCAAGGTATTTGCACTGCAAACATTTGTAACAGCCGCCATTAAAAAAAATATTAAAATATATTCTTGGTGTTAGGTACACTTGTATATCGTAACATACAAACGCTTATACCAAAACCGTGTCTATATCTGGAGTTACAATGAGATTTTGTAAAACAAACAAAATAAACGGTATCAGGAAACTAACACATACTTTCTCCCTCATTATAGGAACTTAATAAAAAAATTTATTTCATGAAGCCAAACGTGTATGAAAGAAACATAAAAATCATACTCTTAAAACATTACTCTTGATTTTTTTATTTTTAAGAGTAATTGTCCCATAAAAATCCATAAAATAACGGAAAAACCAACTTTTCCCAAAAACGGCTAAACCGATTTTGATTAAAATTTTATAGTTTATAGTACTTTAGGTCTCTAATAAACTATAAAATTTTAATAAAAATCGTTAAAGCCGTTTTTGAGAAAAGTTGATTTTTCCGTTATTTTAAGGGTTTTTATGGAAAAATTACCCTTAAAAATCAAAAATTCACAAAAATGAAAAAAACGCCTGGAGATACCGTGGATTAGTACCTCCATACCAAATTTCATCAAAATCAGACGACTGGTTTAGGCTCTAGGTCTGATAACATCCACACACACACACACACACACCCTCACACACCGACATCACTCCGAAAACCACTTTTTTAGGTATAGGGGGACCCAAAACGGATATTTCCACCAAAAACTCAAACTCGAAAATTTTAACGAATTCAATACTTTCTCCATATACTATGGTATAGGGGGAGAAAGTAAAAATGACAGATTGCGATTAAACTAAGCCGAATTCGAAAAAACTTACTATTCATTTATTTCAATTTATCCCGTCCTGTGGATCCAGCTAAAGTTTTTATGACACTGTGCATTTCAGGGTGCAAGTTTAATGTTTACAAAAGGTTTCGTATTTTATTAGTTTTTCAGTCCTTCTGTACGTCGACTTTCTCCGGAAAGGATGACTATCTTCCATAACATCTTCCGTAAATTGTAATAGTTTTAATAAAAAATAATTCGTTGTCCTGAAATGCAATACAAATTTAAATGTAGGTCTTGACCATTTCAAAATGGCGAATGATAATATGCTTCAATGATGCTAAAATATCAAATGCTAAAGTAGCACCAACTGCAGTTTTTCAACGGTTTTCAATGTATTCCGCGTTAAAATTTTGCAACTGCCGTTATTTTAATAAACGGTACCAGTAACTGGCACATACTTTCTCACAAACATATTTGAATTATTAAACAGATTCACTGTGACTTCATAATTGTAGGTGGGGTAGGAGAGGTGATATTAAAGTAGGAGATTAACTAATAAATATTATTATTATTAGCTAGAGAGAAAACTATTCAATCGATTTCGAACAAATTAGCACTTGTCAATTAGGCCTGTATAAATGCAATAAAAGGTTTTGAAATTTTTTGAAAAACAACCCCATTTTGACAAAAAAACCCAAAAATCTGTTATTATTATTATTAGCTAAACGAGAATGTTTAGAAATATGCGTTTTTTGCATATAGTAGGGTTAATTAAGGGCTACAAACAAGCCAAATTTTATCAAAATCGTTATAGCCGTTTTTTTTTTATAAAAAAATAATAATTGATTTTTTGGGGGTTGTTTGTCATAAAGGGGGTTGTTTTCAAAATTTTAAAAAAACCTTTTTTCGTGCATCTATACAAGTCTAATTGACATGTTTGGTGCAAATTTGTTCGAAATCGATCGAATAGTTTTCTCTTTAGCTTTGTATACATACAGACAGACATTTTGTAAAAAACATTGTTTTGAACTCAGGTGGTCCCGAAACGGATATTTCCACAAAAATCTCAACATCGATTTTTTGCGGTCTCTGTACGTTCCCTAAATTATAGTATAGTGAGAAAGTAAAAAAATATAAAAATAAATTCTTGGTATTTGGTACAGAAGTAAATTGTAACATACAAAATGCTTATACCAATTTCAAACTCAATATCTTATCTATGTCTGGAGTTTTTAAGTGTTTGTAAAAAGCAAAATGGCGGATTGCTACTAAATTAGGCCGAATTCAAAAAAAGTTACTCAACATTTTTCTTTTGTTTTATTGTACACAATACGTTCCTGTATAGTCCGTTAAGGTTTTTGTGTCACCCTGTATATGAAAAGTATTTTTGTTTTCAAAAACATAACCACTTTTTGCTCTCAAATTTAACTATTAAATTTAAACTGGTAGTAAAATTTTGTGACAACTGTACACTTTCTGTTTTTTTATTTTAATTTTATATATATTAATGTAAAGAGTAAATGGGCTAAATGTTTTGATAAATACATCCAACTATAAGTATTTTCAAAGAAATCTTGTTTGTCCTTTTAAAATGCATAGCACAGCTAATTGATATAATCATAGTGTTGTTACGATAATCAGCTGTTTAACCTAACACTTCTGAAGGTCCATGTATGATGTTTTTGAGGGATATTACCAACAACAGCTGATTACTAATTTGTAGGTTATGTTTTTGTTTGGAACTAGGCCTAAGTCATGCTGGTTCTTTATAACATTTAACTGCGACTATACCATAAACAATATACTTAGATTTAGATATTTTATTTTATTTACTATCTCAGTTTTAACTATGATTAATCTTGTTACGTGACAAAAACATTATTTATTTATTTGTCTACAGTCTCATCCTAAGTTATATGTAATGAAATTTAAAGAAATTATACAAAGCACAAACGTTGAATTTCTTGGCATTACCCTAGACGCAAATTTAAAATGGAAAAGTCACATTTCATGTTTAGCCGAGTCACTGGCGTCAGTTTGCTTTGCTCTCAAAATGATTTCCTCTGTGACTAGTTTAAAAGTAATAAAATCTGTTTATTTTGTCCTATGTCAGTTCTCGGTTCATAGATGCGATTGTACTATGGGGGAACTCTGTTGAATCAATCAAAATATTTCGTTTACAATAAAGAATTTACGTTCAATGTTCCATCTAAATTATAATCAATCGTGTATACATTTTTCAAAAAAACCTAATATTTTGACTTTCCCTTGTATTTATATTTATAAAACTTGGATTTTCTGTAAGAGCAATTAAAATATATTTGAAATGAATTACTACCACAAATACCCTATCCGTCAAAAACTTTCAATGTCCTGTCCACAGACTTAAATTGTTTGAACGCGGAATTTATTATTCTGGTATAAAGTGGTTCAATACACTTCCAGAAAATATGGAAAACATAGGTACTAGCCACAGTTTCAAGAGTTCACTCAGGTGCTACCTCCTGGAAAATGCGTTTAACCAACAATTTGGGAAATAGGTATATTCACGACGATGCTGAATAACTGCAAAATGCTTCACACGCCATTCCGCATATTGGGAGAACCTTCAATACGAAAAGTATTCCGTATATTGGGAGTATCTTCAACAGACAAATTATGCGAGCTTCGCACGCTAACCCCTGTATTGGGGGTATAATCAATACAAAATGCATTGCGTGCTGCGCACGCCAAACCCGCGGTAAAATCCACCACGTGGTTTTGAAAAGGGTACTTTTATGGTATTTTACGTTTCGATCGATTTTGTGGGAACCGAGGGAGCTATAAGGTTTTTTTAGAGTTTATTCTAGAAATATAAATTTAGGATGTTATTCTGCACCTTGGTTCCCCCAAAATCGAACAAAACGTAAAATACCATAAAATTACCCGGTTTAAAGCCATGTGGTTGATTCTACCATGGGGAGCGAAGCATGCAATGCACTGTGTATTGAAAACACTCCCGGTATGCGGAATGGCGTGCGAAGCACGCAATGCTTTGTGTATTGAAAATACTCCCAATATGCGGAATGGCGTGCGAAGCAGCTATTCAGAACCGTCGTGAATAGACCTATTTCCCAAATTGTTGGTTTAAACCCTAAAACGTAGGCCTATAAACTTAATTTTGGAAATCTGCTCAACTCACGTCAGCGGTTCAGATGCGTGGTCGAATTATTTTACGTTTTGGACAATTTTGGGGGGAACCAGACGAGCTGTAAGGTCGTGTAAACACAAAATATGCAGAATAATCTCCTATATTTATTTCTTGGACAAAACTCCAAAACAGTTTCATTCCGGTACGAAATATCTAAAACAAACGGTTGTTGGATTTGTTTGACTAACTAACCGGATCGAGTGACTTAGACAACCAACGTGTACACCAAATGTGGACCGAATCGGACTTAAAATGCGGCCGTTAGAGTGCGAACAATATATACAATTTTTAATAACGCCACAAAAAGTATTGTGGGGACCGTGATAGGTGCTCATTTATTACTCCCAACTTTAGGTCTCACCGTAAGTGTCACTAATAGTTCATCTTTCCTATGAAAATTGGCTAATAAGAAAAATAAATAAAAAATTGTATTAAAAAGAAATTTAACAATACTAGCTGATCTGTGAAAATTTGCAAGTAGGAGTAGGCCTACTTACCTGATTTAATTCAGTTAGTTTCGTTTATTTATTGTTAGTTTATAAACAACAGTTTGTTTATAACGCGTGTTTGTCTGTGATTGATTTGCGTGTTAAATTAATCTTGATGTAAACTATCTAAACGCTGTCATGTTAGTTAAACGGGTGGCGCCTGTCATGAGGAACCATGTGAACTTTCATATGAAAGTTTTTGAAGTGTAAACTTCAAAGGCGCACCACGTCCAAAAAATGTGTATACATGTTTGTATAGCAGAGTATATAGTTTTCTTGTTGCTGGGGGTGAATCGTATTTTACCGTCACGCGATTCCTCATGCATTTTGTTAAACGCTCCTAAAGTGAAACGTTCTACTCCATCTGTTTGAAAAAAGTTTTGGTCTTGCCAAGATTCCAACAGGCAGAGTCCATCACAATATACTATCGCCTTAGCCGGTTAGGCCACAATCGCACTGCTAATTCAGTGTATTTGAGTTGGGTATATAAGTGTAACTGATTCTCCTACGTCATAGGATTAGTCTGTGAATGTTAGTACAATGTATAGTTTAATTAGTAATAACTCTGAAATGGACACTGTGTCTCCTAATTTCTTAAGTAATGTTAAAAAATAAATATTGTGCTTCCTCATTTCGTAAGTTGTGTTCAAAAATTAACATTGTGCTTCCTCATTTCTTAATTTGTGTTAATTAAAAAGTTTACATTTCTCCCGTGTAGTCTTAAAGCATAGAATATTTTTTTTAAACTTTTGTTACGAAAACATTATTTTTAACCTATTTGTCTATTTTTCGTCAATAGCGGGAACATAAGCTTTAAAATTATGTTTGAATCATAAATTTTTATGAAGAATTAAGGGAGATATCGCTTAGCGACAAAAAACAACTTTTAGAAATATTCCTTATATATAATACGTGCAACAGTTTTTTGTGAACACAACTCCTCCCTTATTTCTGGACCAAATTCAATATTTGAGTTGTCAAAAAATTCGTCTCATTTCGAATTTTTGCAATAAGGTTTTAGATGTCAAAAATTCTTATCCTTAATGGCGTGAGCTAATCTCAAAGGTCGAGTTTTCCCCACAACATTAACATGGAACGAATTTAAAAATCTCTATACAAAACAGCTGTTTATAATAAGAAACAAACTAATCTAGCTGCTTTCGTGGATGTAAATAATTATTTTTAAATAGCAGATAATACAGTTAATTCAGATGCCCATCTTTTAGTACAAAATAATATTTTAAGTTATGCCTATACTGAACCAACACATGTTTCAACACACGCAAACCAATAAAAACTTGCGTTGTGGAATTTAAAAATAAGAAAAAACTATGTTACATCCTAATTAAAAATAAGTAAGACAGAGTGAGTAACTTTTTGGTTAGTTTTTTGATTAAGTGCACACCTGAGCCTTATTGGTTCTTTTAACCTTTATTATAACAGTTGTTATAAAATATACGAAATAATTTGATTTGAACATTTAACATGATTTACCATCTTAGTTTTGAGGTTATTATTAATCCTTCAACTTTATTATAAATAAAACATTATATATGTTTTTAGAAGGTTCCATCGGGGGTTGGCGTGCGGAGCACGCATGGGTCTCCCCTAGTATATAAGGATTTGTGTGGAGTAGCAAAGCTCTACAAATATACAGCGACCGTTTCTTTATTCCAATTTACCTAAAGAACCACCAATAACTAACTAATAAACTAATTGTTGCCTGTACTCTATATAATTATTTGTGTACTAGAGCGTCCAGCTCTTTTAGCCTGATTAGTTTCAATGTTTAATGAGCGAGGCAATATTAAATTGAAAACAAATATGATATTTAATTAACACCAGCGTCAGTCCAGAGGTTGTCATGTATTATTTACAATTGTAATTAAAGTGTGCAGTGCGTTTTTTTAATTGCAATTTACGTAACATCATTTGTTGGGCAATTCAAAGGAGAAACAATTAAACTGTAAAAATAGATATGTGTTCGGCTGCAAGCTATTGAATAAAATGCTGTATGTCTATAGTCAAATAATAGTTAATAAACAGTACCAGATAACTGCCACATACTTTCTCCCAGCTGAAACTGTATACCTTCCCAAGAGTAGCATAGGAGGTGGTTATTTAGAATTGCAAAAGTAGGAAAATGTTACCATGGAAAATATCAGATGCATGTAACACACATAAATATTATATTATTATTATTATTATATAAACTATTCGATCGATTTCAAAAAAATTTGCACCAAACATGTCAATTATGCCAGTATAGATGCACGAAAAATGGGTTTGAAAATTTTTGAAAAACAACCCAATTTTTGGCCAAAAACCCCCAAAAATCAGTTATTATTATTGTTATTACCTAAACGAGAATTTTTAGAAAGATGCGGATATTGTAGGGTACATTAAGGGCTACAAATAAGACAAATTTGATCAACATCGTTAGAGCCGTTTTTGTGAAATTTTTATTTTTCTCGTTTTTTGGCCAATTTTGGGGGGTAAAACCACTTAAAAATCAAAAATTTGAAAAAATTTAAAAACACTCCTGGAGATATTCCAGAACTACACCTACATATCAAATTTCATCAAAATCGGACCGTTGGTATGGTCTCCAGCTCTGTACACATCCTTACAGACACACGGACAGACATCACACAAAAAACACTTTTTTGGCTTCAAAGAGTACCAAAAAAAATAATTCCACTAAAAATATTTTTAGGTTCTTGGAGCACCAACACAGATAATTAAACTTAAAATTAGTTTGGGGTTCATGGAGCACCAAAACAGATAATTCCACTAAAAATTCAAATTCTAAAATTTAAACGAAAACAATACTTTCTCCATATACTACGTATAGGGCAGAGAAAAGTAAAAAAACATAGTTTTAGGTTAGGCCTATACTGAACCTAACACACGTTTCATTAATGCATGCATTTACATTCATCACCGTAGTAACCAAGTTAGCAAGTTAAAACGTTTAAAAAAAATGAAAGCACTATCGTACATTTCAGAGGTATCACCGAGGAGGATGCGGAATACTACCCCCCGGAAAACTACCCCCCCAGGTGAAACATGACGTCACGAAATCTGCCAACTAACCAATATGGGAACCGTGTCCGCGACTCTAATACTATCCCCCCTAGCAAAAGCGGGTCGCCGGAATACTACCCCCCGGAAAACTACCCCCCCCCCCAAGCAGGTTCCTACAATTATACTGTTATCGGCAACATACTGTGACTAAACAGTTTAGGTTAGTCCTCTAGTTTTTTTTTTATTCTAATTATATCGAAACTTAAGTGTGCGTGACTGGAAAACTGCCCCCCCGATCTCTGACGTCAAAATGACGTAAGAACCTGCTTGGGGGGGTAGTTTTCCGGGGGGGTAGTATTCCGGCGACCCTCACCGAGTACACTAATTTAACTCAACTTAAAAAATGAGGAAGCGCAATGTCCGTTTCATCGGTAGCGTGACGTGAACGAAGCCGTACATTTATTGAGTTTAAGCCATTGAATTTACCGCTGCCTATATTAATTAGTCGATTTCTTCTTCTCTGACGGCCAGCTGTTACGTTAAACGTCTGGTTTATATCAGCACGCGTGTAAACCAATAAAAAAAAGAACAATACACCGTCGAAGAAATAAATAATTCGACCACGCAGCTGGACCGCTGACGTGAGTTGAGCAAATTTCAAAAATTAAGTTTATATGCCTATGTTTTAGGGTTTCAACCAACAATTTGGAAAATAGGTCTACTCACGAATGTGTTAGACAACGCCTGTGTGTACGCAATATATTAGTAGAATTTGTTTCCTTCAAGTGTCCTCGCGAGTTTGCACCACATGGCTTCGAACCGGGTACTTTTATGGTATTTTACGTTTTGGCCGATTTTGGGAGAACCAAGCAAGCTATAAGGTCACGTAAAAAAACAAATGTGCAGAATAACATCCTAAATTTATATTTTTAGAAAAAAAAACTTTAAAAAATTTCATTCTCGTAGTAAAAACTTCAAAAAATAGTTGCTTTCAGTCAAAAAACGTACTTCCGGTTGTTGGATTTTTTTGGCTAACGAACTCGTCCGAGCGACACAGTTAACCAACATGTGTACCGAACTTGAACCAAATCGGACTTAGAATACGGCCGCTAGAGTGCGAACAAATATATTCATATATATATATATGAATTTTAATGACACCCCAAAACGTGTTCTGGAGACCATGATCGGTGCTCATTTGCTACCTCCGACCTTGGGTCTCACCATAAGGGCCAATAGCTCATTTTTAATATGGAAATTCGCTAATAAGGAAATGTGTGCGGTCGTGGGACCCCCGTCAGGAACGAAGTTCATGACGCCTGCGAATGATCTTCAATTATTTTACCAGCCTTATTGGCAAAATACAGGCAGTAATTTTAGGTGAGGCCTAGACTGATGAACCAACAGTTTATGTTTATTGAATTTATTTTAGCGCTTGACGAAAATATCTGTTCTACGCCGAACGGAACCGATCGCTTATTAATTTAAATTGACGAACCAAAACACAACATGTTCCTTGAATGTATTTACATTCATTGCCGTTACAACCAATTTGATAACGCTTTTTCGTTACGCGTATTCTCTACTTGTAATTGCCATAGCAACCCATTTGATAAGGCTTTTTCGTTACTCGTATTTTATATTTGTCTTTGCCATAGCAACTAATTAATAACACTTTTTTCGTTACGTATTATATTTTCTATTTGTTAACTCTTACCGCGACTCGCGTTAAGGAAATTCGATCCAAAAATATTTCACCTCATTCAAAAAGTGCTCGGTTCGCCTAAAGAAGTTTTCACTTCAAAGCTTTTGAAGGTCTAATTTTAGTGATTAAAATTAACTTTTTGTGGAATATAAAGTAGTGCTAGCATTTGATGGTACCAAACTTTTTGCAATGACTTGTACCAAAACAGCGGCCATTTTATTAGACTATGGAGAGGTGTTCTTTTTAATGCTTGCACGCAGGCAGCTATTCATCGCCCACGTGAGTAGTAGACCAATTTCAAAAATATTTGGTTTAAACCGTAAAACATGTCATCTTCATTTTGGTAATTCGCGCAATATTTCAAATCAAAATATACATATCTCAGGGTCCAACTCTGTATAATGTAAATTTCTAAGTCTATATTATTCACGTTTGTAAAGGTCAGGGCAAATCTAAAGTTGTTAAATCATTTATCTGAAATAAATCTCAACTTGCTGTTGTACGTTTTTTGAAAATGTAATTCCCTTGACAAGACACTCGGACTTTTCCATCAGACAGAGATCAGGATCTAATCCTTGCTATAAGCTTGACAGGCTGAGACATGCAGCAAGGATTATTGTCTCTTGAGACCTCGTTGCTGTGGAAAGACTTATAGTTTTAATTTACTAGATTGAATAGTTACTATAATCCTCATCTTGCAGTCTAGTGTAACATAGGAGGGCAAATTGATTTTTTTTGGGGGGGGGGGGTTTAAAGGCGAAAAACCTGGGTGGGCAAATTGATTGATAGATTAGGTAGACTAGGATACATTCCCTATTTAACGTTATTGTTTTCTGGCAATTGTACTCTGGATATTTATGAATTTTAAAACTATGAAGTTTTGAAATTAAGGGTCGGCTCTAGCTGTCGGCCATGTTGGATGACACTCCATAAGACCAATGTTTAATTAAAACCCAAAATTTTCCTTTACTTTTGATCGGAAAATTATAAACGATATGTCATTTTAAAGCTATGGTCAATATGCATGCAACTGGCTTTTTAAAAACTAAGAAAAATATTTTGTTTGATATTTATTAACAATTTAAAACATTGATTTTTAATATTTTTTTATGTTGTCACTATTAATTATAGCGAAAATCTACCAAGCCATTCGCCTAAAGTATTTCGTCCCCAAGATTTTGGTATTTTTTTTTAAAACGCTATTTGAACAATTGCGGGTTTTAAATGGATTTAGGCTGAGCAATGTTCGTGTAACCTACCACCGCTATAGGATGATTTTAAATATTTTTTACGTTGTAACTATTAATTATAGCGAAAAATTACCAAGCCATTCGGATGAAGAATTTTGTCCCCAAGAGTTTGGTATTTTTTTTAAAAACGCTATTTGAATAATTGCGGGTTTTGAATGGATTTAGGATGAGCAATGTCCGCGTAACCTACCGCCGCTATAGGGAGTCGCAGGTTGCTTTCTGTTTAACTAGAGCCGACGCTTAAGTTATTAACTTGTGAAGAATGTCTATGAATGTACTTTAACACATTCACTGCTATGCAAATTCCATAGCACATAGGCTTAAAATTGGCGTGCGAAGCACGCAAAGAACTTTGTATTGCAAATACTCCCAATACGGGGGTTGGCGTACGAAGCACACAGTACATTGTGTATTGAAAATACTCCTAATATGCGGGTTGGCGTGCGAAGCACGCAATGATCTTTTCATTGAAAATTCTCCCAATATGGGGGTTGGCGTGCGAATCACGCAATGCTCTGTGTATTGGAAATACCCCTAATATGCGGGTTGGCGTGCGAAGCACGCAATGCTCTGTGTATTGAAAATACTCCCAATACGGGGGTTGGCGTACCAAGCACATAATGCATTGTGTATTGAAAATACCTCCAATATGCAGGTTGGCGTGCGAAGCACGCAGTGCTCTCTGTATTGAAAATTCTCTTAATACGGGGGTTGGCATGCGAAGCGCGCAATACATTGTGTATTGAAAATACTCTTAATAAGCGGGTTGGCGTGCAAGGCACTGTGCGTCGGCCGCTTCTCATAGTGTTCAGTGTCAAGCTCACATGTGCGTCCTTAGCAGTGAACGTGTTAAAAACTAGTTAGGTTAGTTTGAATTAAATTAATGAAAAACAAACACATTTTTAGTAAATTCTTCAAAATTTATTGAGTGTTGCCGACCATAGTTTCAAATTTACGAGGCAGTATAATACGTAGACTTCTATATTATATAGAAAATAGACATATACATATTACAACGGAGAACAGTAATTTTCTAACAACAAAAGTAAAAGGAAAAGGGTGTGGTGGGAGACTGTGGTCATATGGAAGACAATGGTTTAAGGAAGGGTGAGTTTGACATGAATTCCAGCTGATGATTTAGTACAAGGTTTGAGTCTTTACAAAATAATTTCTCAATTTCTAACATTTCTGTCATGGAGAATCTTAAATTAACATTATTTCTCTATTTCTTTATTAGCCAAGCAATTGTTCTCTGTTATAATATTTATATGCCTGTTTTATAAATTGTCCTTAGTCTGCATTATGCTGCCTTGTAAATGCTGTAGACTCAATAAATTAAATCTTTTAGAATTTACAAAACATTTTTTGTTTTTTTTTTTTCATGAAAATTTTGTTCTGCCAAGGACCTTTGGTCAACAGTGCAAATCGTATAAATTTTATTAGGTTAGCACAGGTTATGTTAAGTTATATTAGGTCGGGTTAGTTTAGTTTGGTTGGATTAGTTTTGATTAGGTTATGTTGGGTTAAATTAGTTTAGTTTATTTCAAGTGAGGTTAGTTTAGAGTAGGGTAGGATAGTTTGGATTGGATTAGATTGGGCTTAACTTAATTAGTTTGGATTATATTACTTTAGATTAAGTTATAAATTATAAGTTATAGATTAAGCATGACTCGTGAGAAATAGATTAAGTTAGTTTAGGTTAGGGTTACGTTTGAAAGTTAATTTTTTTAAATATACCAGGTGTCTTAAAAGTCCCCCCTTTAACTTTTGTGTTTGTTAAAACAAACAAATATCCTTTGGGGAACGATACTAACTTAGCCCAAAGTATCTTTTGAAGCAATCGGAAATTTTGATTGTCCCCTAAAAATGGAAGATTTTGGGGGCAACTCACAATTTTTAAATAGGAAGTATGGTCATGTAAAAGGTATATTTAAGACTAGGAAAATGACATAAAGAAAATAAAAATCGGACTACCCAAAACAAAATGGCGGCCCTAAACGTGTTGAAATAAATCGACATAAAGTTGATAATATCTCGAAAGTGAAGAGTTTTTAGACAAAATTTCAAGAGATAAAAAATGTTTATTTCAATGTGCGTGACAAAAAAAATTGCTTTCAAATCTATTTCGTAAATTTTAAGTCGACTCCTACATTTTAGAAAATTTAAAAAAAAAATAAAATTCTGCGTGGTCCGATTTTTATTTTCTTTATGTCATTTTCCTAGTCTTAAATAGACCTTTCTAATGAGGTCTCACATTGAGAGACCATACTTCCCATTTAAAAAAATTGAGTTGCCCCCAAAATCCCTCATTTTTAGGGGACACTTAAAATGTCCGATTGCTTCAAAAGATACTTTGGGCTAAGTTAGTATTGTTCCCCAAAGGATATTTGTTTGTTTTAACAAATACAAAAGTTAAGGGGGGGGGGGGGAGTGGGACTTTTAAGACTCCTGGTATAGATTTACTTCCGTGCCTTAAAATTAATAACCATTAAAAGCTTCTTCATTACCCTGTTTTGTCGACCTGAATCCAATTGTCCAGGTTCAGGTACAGCTACGACAATATCATTGGGATAGTTCTGTTATCAAGCATGCTAACAAGTATGTAGGCCTACTAACAAAATCTACTAACAATTTGGAGAACAAAAATTTGTTACCCTAAAAAATTATATTTTATAATCGGTTCTTTTGATTAGGGTGGAAATGTCTTTATTGAGTTGGGTGTATTTGTTTTGGGTTAGGTGGATTTGGGTTGGATTGAGTTGGACTAGGTTGGGTTGGATTGGGTTAGATTGGATTTGATTGGGTTGGGTTGGGGTGAGTTGTCCCCGGACATTGATAGCGCATTCCATTTGTCGATTAAGTGTTATTTATTTGTGTGATGTTGTAAGTGGGTCCGCAATTTTGTTGAATTTCAATGTATTAACAATCCCAAGTGAGTAAAAAAAAAAACTCTGAAGATGAAGCAGATGCTCTGAAACGCGTAAGTGCTATAACAGGAAAGAAGTCACGTGACGGAATCTATATAAGGTCATTGTCATCTATATATATAAAAGCGAAATACCACTCACTTACTGACTCACTCATCACGATTTCTCAAAAACTACCGAACGGATTGAAATGAAATTTGGTATGTAGCGTCCTCTAGGGCCACAGGTGCTCACTAAGAAAGGGTTTTAAAAATTGGAAATTTTATGGGGGTTTGGGGGGGGGGGGG
>JAGFPH010001747.1:218535-236802 GCA_018207615.1 Philaenus spumarius
GGGGGGGGGGTAAAAATTACTAAAACACTATTTCTTCAAAATTACCGAACGGATTGGAATGAAATTTGGTATGTAGCGTCCTCTAGGGCCATATGTGCTCACTAAGAAAGGGTATGAAAAATTTCGAAATTTTAGGAGGGGTTTGGGGGGATCAAAGTTACTAATCATAATTTCAGATCTTTTATTATTATGACAATAGTGCTTTTATTATTTAAGATCTATAAAAGCCAAATACCACTCACTGACTGAACACTTAAAAAGAATACAATTACGTTAAAAATACTGAAAATGCCAACCACCACGGGCAATGCCGTACGGGTCAGCTAGTGTAATATATAGTTTAGTTTCGCCAATAAATCATTCGCGTGCCTTTAGGCAACAGTACGAAATGTTTCACATTCAATTTCCACTAGCCGTCATTGCACAATAGTCTGGTATTAGTCGCTCAGGATAAATGTTTCAAATCTATCAGTTTAATAGTTTACGAAATTACATCAAATACTACAAGTACGATAACCGAAATCTGGCTAAAGCCTTTGGAATATATATTTAAACTGACACCAGGATATTTAAATAAACGTACTTCATTCAGTATAAAGGTCAGAACAAACCTCAACTGCCATACGTTGTTAAATCATTTATCTCAAATAAATCTCAACTGGCTGTTGTACGTTTTTAGAAAATGTAATTCCCTTGACAAGACACTCGGACTTTTCCATCAGACAGAGATCAGGATCTAATCCTTGCTATAAGCTTGACAGGCTGAGACATGAGGCAAGGATTATAGTCTCTTGAGACCTCTTTGCTGTGGAGAGAGTTGTAATTTTAATTTACTTGATTGAATAATTACTATAATCCTCCTCTTGTAGTGTGGGCTAACATAGAAGGGCAAATTGATTGTAAGATTAGGTTAGACTAGTAGATTAGGTTCGACTAGTAAACTAGGTTACGTTCATTATTTAGTGCTTTTATTTTCCAGCAATTTTACTCCGGATATTTTTATGAGTTTTAAAAGTATGCAGTTTTGAAATTAAGTTATTAACTTGTGAAGAATGTCTGTGAATGTACTTTCACACGTTCACTGCTACGCAAATTTCGTATTTAATATGCTAGGAGCTGACCTTTTATTTTTTATATTTATAGCCTAAATGAGGAGAGACGACTTATTTTTTTATTTTTGAACCTTTCTCCGTAATAACCGCTAATATTTTAAAGCGGACAAAATGGCGTAGATTCCATTAAATCGGTAAGGTTAGCTATGCGGTTGGGAATGTATTTGGACAATAATCACCGTAAAAAATCTTTTACTGTAGGAACAGTGCAGGTAAAAATGTAAGTAAACTGTAAGGGTAAAATAGATTACATGCGTCGAGGTGGTTTTATAAACTGTCACGTAACATTTGTAATGCAGCTTATGTAGTCCACACAGAACGCACTTTTAAATGTAGGTTAAGTGAACACGAAAGAAGTTGGCAGTTGGGTCGTAATAACTCTAGCTTTTCCAATCATTTGGTGTCAGATGTTTTCAATAATCTTAATAAAAAAAAACATCCATATCAATTTAGTTCATTCGAAATGTTAGAAGTTAAGAGATTATATTGTAAAGACATTGTATTAAATCCTCAGGCACAAGTCATGTCAAACTCACCCTTGCTTAAACCATTGTCTTCCCTATGACCATAGATTACATAGATTACTTTGATGTATAAGTGTAGCGTAAGAGTAGCCTTGGGGGAGGGAGATGTGTGTGGAAATGTGAGTCGAGATTATTTCTGAGTCATTAAACAGGTAGCCACGTCCAAGGGCTGTGGGGAAGTGTCAGTATTTTGTGCAGTGTGTGGAAGTGTCGGTGTGGGGAACTGTTCGGACACCATGACCGTACGTCTCCCACCACACCATTTCCCTTTACTTTTGTTTGTTGGCCAAGTAACTGTTCTCCGTTGTAATATGTATATGCCTGTTTTCTGTGTACTCCTTATTCTGTATTATGCTGCCTTGTCAATTCCAAACCATGGTAGGCAACACTCAATACATTTTATAGGATTTACAAAAAATGTGTTTGTTTATCATTAATCTAATTCAAACTATCCTAACTAGTCTTTAACAATTTCACTGCTAAGGACGCACAGTGCATTGCACGCCAACCGGGGTTATTGGGAGTATTTTCAATACCCGACATACTCCCAACACGAGGGTTGGCGTGCAAAGCACGCAATGCATTTTGTATTTAAAATGCTCTCAAGACGGTGGTTGGCGTAATGCACTGTGTATTGAAAATACTCCCAACACGAGGGTTGGCCTGCGAAGCACGCAATGCACTGTGTATTGAAAATACTCCCAATGCAGAGATTGGCGTGCGCTTGTTGGCCGACGCTGGCAAAACAATAGTCGGCAAGATTAAAAAAATTTACTATTGAGACAACAAGTTTCTCACAGTAAAAATATATTATAACTAACATCTGCATAAAGCTTTTCAATTATATTTATCATAAGACCAGGACTCACATAAACGTACTTCAGTATTTTGACAGACAACTTGCAGCTGACAAAATTCAATTACTGTGTTGCTTACCACCTTTTGTGTCGTCAGAGTTCTTCCTTTTGTTGTTTTGTCAGCCGACACGTCTGAAAGCTGATCAAATTGTGCAGTTTCATTTTCTACTTTATAGCAAAGACTGACGTATTTCTTGTCAACATGTTTTGATTAAAAATCTGTTTTTTGCATTTTTATAAACTATAAATTTCAGTTTAGTGGTTTGATTCATTATAATATTTATAATATTTTTACTAGTAAGCCACCGAGAAAAATCACAGGCAAATTAATTAGATTTACATCAGAAATACGTAATTTATAAAAATACTATTTACTAACAATAAACTTTATCTAGGCGCACCCAACTATGCTGAGGAAATTTTTAACAGGAAAATATGTACAATTATAAGGATTATAAAACGGGAGGCCTTAGATGTTAAAATTTTGTATTTATTGCATATGTGCCTATGCTATGTGTTAAAAGTATATATTTACTAGTAAGCCCCCGTGAAAAATCACAGGCTGATTAATTAGATACACATCAGAAATACATCATTTAAAAAACAAACTATTTAGAAACAACATTAAGGCCTACCTAACTATTCTGACGGGGGTTTTTATCTCGGTAAATGTGTACAATAATAAGGATTATAAAATTGTAGGCCTACCTGTTAAACATTTTTATTTACTTAAGTTATTATATATTCAAATAAAGATAAGAGTATTATCTTATAATTACTTTGTATTTCATATTGATATATAAATTAATTTAGAAGTTGTTACTATTATAATGAAGAAATCAATAATAGAATATGTTTATATGTTATACGAAGACGTACGAATGTTTCCGAAGTTAAACGAATGGGTATCTCTTTTTTAAATTTGTATAAATGAATATATTGATGACTAGGGGAGACCCCTGCGTGCTTCGCACGCCAACCCCCAATGGAACCTTCTAAAAACATACGTTATGTTTTATTTATAATAAAGTTGTAGTATTAATAATAACCTCAAAACTAAGATGGTAAATAATGTTAAATGTTCAAACCAAATTATTTCTTACATTTTATAACAGCTGTTAATAATAGTTAAAAGAACCAGCAAAGCTCAGGTCTACACTTTAAAACCCTAACCTAAAAGCTAGAAATACAAAAATAATTGCTTCAAATTTTGAAATCAGCTGTTAATGGAAATATTGAAGCAAACATCTATACTATCTGTTATTTTATTCAATTGGTTGCTATGGTAATAAAGTAAATACACGTGTTGGTTTATCATTCCAGGCCTAACCTAAGATTTTTCCGACTAAATTTACAAATATTAAAATAAAAAAAGGTTTTTACCGAAATGAATTATAGCCTATGTTACTCAGGGATAGTGTAGCTTTTTATTAGTAATACTATTTTTTCAATCGGTTCAGTAGCGCCAGAGATTACCCCCTACATACAAACAAACAAACAAACAAACAAACAAACTTTACCTCTTTATAATATTAGTATAGATAACAGGTTTTTGTGTTTAAATCAACTTCACAAAACATTACATTATTGATTGAAGTTGTAAACATAACCTAAAAGTCTAATCTACTATTGTATTGCAGATTATGTGTGAAATCAGCTGTTATATTATACTAGCTGGCCCGATACAGCTTTGCACGGATAGACCAATCAAAATTAAATGTATATTAACAAAAATATATATATCATTAAATATATTACACTATGTATTACTAATGGGGATTTTTAGTAACTTTAACCCCCCAAACCACCCTAAAATTTTGAATTTTTTGAAAACCTGTCTTAGCAAGCACCTAGGGCCCTAAAGGAAGTTACGTAACAAATTTCATTGTAATCCGTTCGGTAGTTTTTGAGAAATCATGATGAGTCAGTGAGTGAGTGGTATTTGGCTTTTATATATATAGAGATTGTTACTCACGTACGAATGCACGGACGTCCACTCCCTTTTATAGAAGTTGATACTTTAGTTTCACCAATAAACCGTTCTCGAGCCACTTACGGAAACAGTACGGAATGTTTTCATTTTGCTTTCCATTAGTCGTTATTGGACAATCACCTGGTATTACTATCTGCGGAGAAAGTTAGTAAAAGTAGTGTAGAAACAAGAGTTCTGGTCCAAATCTGACCTTTTGACCCCAGGTCACCTGACCCTTGCCCCCAAGGTCAAGATAACAAATTGCCCGTGACTAATTGACCGTGACGCGATAACAAATTGAGCGTGACTAATTGTTTAAGGTCACGTGACCCTTGACCAAAGGTCACCAGATAATAAATTGGCCGTGACGCGATAACAAATTGAGCGTGACTAATTGTTTTTACGGTCGATCGAGCGTGTAATCGTAATATATACGGGTCGTTGATAAAAAGTTACGGTTCGTTCGATTGACGTCGGTATCGAATAGATTCTTGGAATCTATCGATTTCTAAGAATCGTATACGTGTTGACGCCAATAGTTCTGGTTCGTTAAGAAAATGTTACGGGTGTCTGGTAAAAATATACGGGTCGTTAATAAAAAGTTACGGTTCGTTCGATTGACGTTAGTATCGAACAGATTCTTGGAATTTATGTTGACGCAAATAGTTCTGGTTCGTTAAGAAAATGTTACGGGTGATTGATAAAAATATACGCATGGCTGGTAAAAATATACGGGTCGTTAATAAAAAGTTATGGTTCGTTCGATTGACGTTAGTAGATGTCTATAAATACTGTTGAGTCTTGAATACGAACATCATTCTGTGATTATTTCGCTTCTGTTCTACAGTTACAACAGTAAGTATCTTAGTGTTAGTTAACTTATGTGAAACATAAAAAGTACTTTGAATTCTTTTTAAAATTAATTCTTATTATTCCAGAATATCATTTTTGAAGACTCGAGTTTAATTATCGCACATTAGGATTTAGAAGAAAAACTTTCATCTCAATAATTTACAGTAAGTGTCTTGTTGTTTTCTTTAATTCTGTTTGCGAATTAACAAAAATATAGTTACGTTAGTTTAGTTGTAAATGTATGAATGCAAATTATTTTAAGTATTGTAAAAATATTTATCGTGGTTAATTGAAATACATCTAACTTATGATTTCAGAAATCATTATGGATAATAAATTAGGATTTTTCAAACTTACTAAAAACGAATTTGCTCCTCTTAAATCATCGGTTCAAGCTGCAGGATTAGATTTAAGAAGTGCATATGATTATATTGTGCCTAAACATGATAAGCAATTAATTAAAACCGACTTAGCTATTATTATTCCAGAACAATGTTATGGGAGAATTGCACCCAGATCTGGTTTAGCTTTAAATCATTCCATTGATGTGATGGCTGGGGTTATTGATAGAGATTATCGAGGAAATGTCTGTGTGATATTATTTAATCATTCCGATCAAGATTTTTCTGTAAAACAAGGTGATAAGATAGCGCAAATAATATGCGAAGTTATTAAATATCCAGACATTATAGAATTAGATGTAATAGACTTTACCGATAGAAATATTAGTGGATTTGGTTCAACCGGTGTGTAAAAAAAACAATTTCTTTTTTGGTTGTAATTGTTGTTTTTGTTTTTTATAGTAATGGAGTTTGAAAATAATGATAATGCATCGTCTGCGCCAGCTGCTTCAAGCAGCAGATTCAACATTTATTGGTTGTTGGAGTCTCTTTGCATAATCGGGTTGAACACAGTTAACGCCTGGGAGTCTGTAATGAGCAATTTAAAATCGTATGTAAATGAAACGGACGTAGAGATGTTAAGTATTTATGATAGTCTTAAAAATGTGTGCGAATATTTAAAATACAATGTGGGTATGGATGAAAATTCGCAATTGAAATGTTTAGCAGTTAGAGATAGTCAGTTTAATTTTAAAGAGTTAGTTGCGTTTTTACAAAATTTGTTAACCACCAGTGAAATTAAAGACTAGGTATTTTCTCCTCAAGCATCTCATTGTATAATTCAAATTATACGTTCTATTTTGTATAAGCAGCAACAACAGCAAGAACAACCAAAAAAGAAAAAACCAAAATTAAGTAAAAGAAAATTAAGTTCTGACGAATCATCAGATTCTGATAATGATTGCGACGAGTTTGATAAATTATTTAACGTGAAAGGTACAAATGAAAAACGAAAAAATAAGGATGTGCCTATAAAGCAGTTATTGCAAATAAATTCGGAAAAGATAAAGAAAATAATGAAATCTCCGGGTGAAACAGGTTCATATTTAATAAAAATTGAAGTAACGGATATGAAGGATTTAAGAAATACACCTGAGAAACTATTTTGGACAAAGGTTCATAAAAAAGCTTATTTTGTGACAGATGAAGAATCAGAATCTGAAGATGTTATTGAGTCAATTGATAACATTTTATTAAAAGTCGGAAAGAAACTTTCCAAAATTCCAAATGTTCAAATCGAAAAAATTAATAATAATAAAAATACATACGGTGGATTTTAAAAATGGTTCATATTCGTTATATTATTTAGTATGGCTTTGAAACAATGATTTTTATGTATTTCAGATTAAATAATGAATAGACAATTTGAAGATTCGTCAGATGAAAATTTTCGAAAAAAACGTATAAGATTAGAAAAAATTGAAGTATACAATGAGTTTATTGAATTGGAGAAAGCTTTTAAAGGAAATCTTAAAACATTTTATTTGAAACACAATATACATGATATTAAGGATATCTGTTTGTTATTAGTATATTATAAAAATGAAATAAAACACGTTATTGAAACATGTGTGCAACAATATGATGCGTTAAAATTTAATTTAAATATTGAATGCGTTTATGTTAAACCATTTACAAATGAAAAGCAAGATAGGTGCTTTAAAACTAAAAGTTTAATTGTTTATAGATCTACAAATGTAGATAATATTTTGGAAATGGCATTTTCAAAAATCTGTCAGGAAGAGTCTGAGTATCAAGGGAAAGGTTCAGGTTGGACACTTTATTCAATCGACGGCATTTTATTAAGATTCAATAAATATCGTCCTTTGAGAGGAAGTTCGTTTTTACCTCTTCCAGTGTCTATTGTAAATAAAAAAGCAGTGATAAATGTTCAAAACTATGATGATAACTATTGTTTTAGGTGGGCGATTTTAAGTAGATATGTAAAAGATAAACCCACTAGATTAACTTCCAAATATTTTGAATTAGCAAATAAATTTAACTTTGATGGTATCGATTTTCCTACACCTATAGCACAAATAGATAGGTTTGAAAAAAATAACAAAAACATTTCAGTAAATATTTATGGTCTTACTGAAAAAGACATAGTATATCCTCTTATAGTCGCTGATATCGAAAAAGAAAATCATTTTGATTTATTATTGCTGACGAATGATAAGAAAATTACACATTATTGTTATATAAGTAATTTTTCTAGATTAATTAGTGCACAGTTAAATAAAATGACTGGCGCAGCATCTATATGCAAAAGATGTTTTACATTTTACAAAGGTAAAAATAAAGAAATTAAATTAAAAGAACATTTAGAAAAATGTTGGTCAAATAAACCTATACGAGCTATTATGCCCGATCCTGATTATGAATCAAGTTCAGTTTTGAAATTTAAAAATCATCATCATAGCTTTCCAGTTCCTATTGTAATTTATGCTGATTTTGAATGTTTACTGAAAGTTAAAAATGAAAGATTATCAAAATATACTTTTGTTCATGATATACATGAACCTATGAGTTTTTGTGTGTATATTGTAACTGATGTAAATGTTTTACCAATAGAAATTATTGAAAAATTACCAACAGAACCTTATATTTATAGAGGAAAAGATGCTGCTAAGAAGTTTATGGATTATGTAATTGAATTAGCAAATTTTATAGGTAAATTGTTTAAAAGTATTAAAAAATCAATGTTACCACTTACTGAAGAAGAAATATACAAATGTAAAACTGCAAAAAATTGTGAAATGTGTAATCGTTCATTTACATTGTTACATCCTTACGTACGAGATCATTGTCATTTAACGGGGAAATTTCGATCAATTTTATGTAATGACTGTAATTTAAAAAGACAGAATCAAAAGTATTTACCGATATTCATTCACGGCAGTTCAAATTACGATTCTCATTTTATTATAAAACAATTAGGATGTGATTCACAAAACATCAGTATAATACCGAATTCAACAGAAAAATATGTTTCATTTTCTAAACACACAACTAATGGCATAGTTTTGAGATTTATTGATACATTCAGGTTTTTAAATACTAGTTTGAGCACTTTAGCAGGTCACTTAACACCTGATCAGTTTTTTCAAACTAAACAATTCTTTCTAGATGAAGATTTACCGTTTGTTACAAGAAAAGGTGTATATCCCTATGAATATACCAGTTCTTGGGACAAACTTGATGAAATTCAGTTGCCCTCAAAAGATTGTTTTCACAATAGTATACAAGATTGTGACATTAGCGATGAAGATTATACATTTGCAGTAAATGTGTATGATCATTTCAAATGTAAAACATTAGGAGAGTATAGTGATTTGTATCTAAAAATTTATGTGCTGTTATTAAGTGATATATTTGAAAACTTTCGCGCATTGTGTATCAATAATTATAATTTGGATTGCGCGCACTATCTTACATTACCAAGTTTTACATTTGATGCAATGCTAAAGTTTACGAATATTGAACTTGACTTGTTTACTGATTATGATAAATATTTGTTTATAGAAAGAGGGATAAGAGGTGGCATAACGTTATGTGTTAAACGTTATGCGAAAGCTAACAACCCGTATTTAAAAAGTAATTACAATCCAAACGAGCCCAATTCTTATTTAATGTACATTGACTGTAACAACCTTTATGGTTGGGCAATGTGTAAACAAATGCCTAAAAATGGTTTTAAATGGAAAAAAAATGTTGAAAATTTCGATGTCATGTCAGTAGAGAACGATGGACCAAAAGGTTATATACTTGAAGTAGATGTAGAATATCCGGATACTTATCATAACGATCACAATGAATTCCCATTTTTAGCGGAAAATAAATGTCCGCCTAATGAAAAATTTAAAAAATTGTTAACAACTTTGGAAAATAAAACTAACTATATTGTACATTATGTAAATTTAAAACAAGCTATCGCAAATGGTTTAGTTTTAAAGAAAATACATAGGATATTGAAATTCAATCAAGATGTTTGGTTGGAACCCTATATTATGTTTAATACTAACAAAAGGAAAGAAGCAAAAAATACTTTTGAAAAAGAATTTTATAAACTTTTAAACAATGCAATGTTTGGTAAAACTATAGAAAATATTAGGAAAAGACAACAGATAGAACTTGTGAATCAAGAAAAAAGATTAAATAAACTGGTATGTAAACCAACCTATATAGAGTCGATAATTTACGATGAAAATCTATGTGCTGTTCGCAGTGCAAAAGAAAGTGTGAAATTTGATAAACCAATATATATTGGTTTTAGTGTTTTAGAATTAAGCAAAACATTGATGTATGACTTTTATTATAATGTTTTACGATTAAAATATGATATAAGTAAAATGAATCTTTTGTATATTGACACTGATAGCTTCTTTTTAGAAATATTTACAGACGATATCTATAAAGATATAGTTGATTCTACTTTGAAAAGTCATTTTGATACTTCTGATTATCCTTCTGACCACAGTTCTTATTTTACTTGCAATAAAAAAGTTTTAGGTAAATTTAAAGACGAATGTAACAGCGTACCTATTTTCAAATTTATCGGTTTGCGACCGAAATTGTATTCATATTTAACTATTGACAATCATGAAGAAATATGTGCTTATAAAAAAGCGCAAGGAATAACAAAACCAGTTGTAAAAAATAAAATTACCTTTGACGATTATGAAAATTGTTTAAATTATTTCACGTTAATTAGAAAAGAATGTAGAATGTTTCAATCAAAAAAACATTGTATTCAAACTGTAAGTGTAAATAAAGTAGCATTAAGTGTAAATGATGATAAGCGTGTAATATGTGATGATGGAATAAATGCTGTTGCTTATGGCCATTGTAATTTGTGATATTAAAAAATTGTTTAATTGTTTCAGCGTCTTATCATTTAACCTTCAACCATCCAATTATGACTTCAAGTCTTTTCGAATTGTGTTGCAGACAAATGTGTGCACAGATTATTAATTTGGAAAATATAGACAAACTTGAATTACCACTCACTGTAAAACAATATTTGAAAACAATTTATAAGAATGTATGGTTTAGTTTAAAATGTGATACACAAGGGTACAATTATCTCTGCATAGATTTTGATAAAATTAAAAGTAAAGATTTTCTGTTGCTAATGAATCATCCTGATGAAGTACCAGAATTCGCATACGAACAGAATTACATACTATTGCAATATTATTATTATGAAAACAAATTCGTAAAATTATGCAGAGATTGTTTCAGTGAAATTGTTTTATTTAAAAAAGATTTCAATATTAAAAAAGTGAGATATGATTATATACAAAAACGTGTTGGTGGAGATTTCCTGTTAACAGACATAATATGGAATCGTGAAAATTGGTGCGACAAGTGTGTTACCACACCATTGTTTAAAATGTATAACGAAGATTAATATCGTGAATATGAAATGAGTAAAGAAATGTTAACATTAAATAAACTTTGCGAACCTTCTGTTTGTTTTAATTACCTTTTGAGGAGAAAGGCTAAATAAACTGACATTGCTATGTATTGTTTTATTTATCACCTTGTACATTTAAAATCTCTTCAATCTCTTGATATTCTTCAGGAGATATGTTTATATCTATATATTCTGTAGTGCTGGTGGTGGTAGTGACGACAGCGGTGTTGACAGAAGCAGCAACGCAAGTTTCATCCTTTTGCCAGGTTACATGTGTCTTACCAAATGGTGAAAATATTGTATGTTCTATTGTTTTGCCTTTCCAATCCATATTATTATGTTCGTGAACTTTGATTTCGTTCACGCTATCCAATAAAACTCTGAAATGATAAAAATATCTATAAGGAAATTCGATTACTTTATGGATAATGTAATTTGTATAAAAGTTGTATAGTAATTCACCTCTCCATTTTAGCAACGTATTCCTTTATTATAGGAACAGGATCTTCCCATAATCGTGGCAAACAGATGATACCTGAAGTATTAACAGTCAATTTGTAATCCATACTTTTAACTGTAACAACAAACAATGATCTAAATCAGTTAAACCTTTGATCATCCCCACTCCTCATAAATGATTTGGTGGCATTATTCGAGTGTTGTTTCATTCGACAGTCGTTAAAAGTCTTGGAAGGAACTAAAAAGTGCTCAGTTGTATAATGAATTTTATTTTAGATTTTCAAGGTTTCAAAAATGAAGCAAACGAATTTATTGTTAAGGAGCTGGCGCTTGTATCGACAGACGAACAGATATACGAATTACATCTTTTTCAACCTCCTTTTGAATACAATCAGTTGAACATAAATTTACAAAAGCAAGTTATATGGTTGGAGAAACAGTATCATGGACTTGAATGGGATTCTGGAATGCGGCCATACAATAGTCTATTGGATTTATTTCGCGATATTCATATTAGTGGAAATGTTTATGTTAAAGGAACTGAAAAAAAATCATATATAAAGAACTTGTTAACTGAATTCGATGTTAACGTGATAAATTTTGAAGATATAAAATGCCCTAGTTTAAGTGTTTTAAGAAAACAATTTTGGGGCGATTTTTACAAAAAATGTATATTTTTACATAGTTCTAAAAATTGTGCTTACTCTAATGTGCATATTTTACTGCAATGGTGGAAATTGGAAAAACATATTACAGACAGATTAGAAGCAGTAAATTTAGCGATAAAAGAATGCTATACCAAAGGATATACAGGTATGCAAGATGAATTAATTAAATATTTGCCTAAAGAGTTTATTGTAAATCATTTTGAAAATGTGGAACATATTTTTAATAAATTACCAATCGATTTAAGAAAAGATTACGATATTTTAAACAGTTTTCCTTGTCAAAATCATAGAGCGTATAATATACCTTTGCAATTAAAGAAAAGAGACTGTTTTTACTGTATTCATAAATGCGATGTTCTCTTGAACTCTATTCAGTAGTTGTAGAGAATGGATCGTGTAAACATGTGTTGTAATATATTCAATTGCACGAAAAATGATTTAATAAATTCAGGGTTTTATCGTACAAAACTGTGGGACAGTATAGTGTGTTGTAATTGTGGCTGGAGTCAATGTAGTGATTCAAAATTAACAATTAGACAAATAAATTTTTTACATAAACTATCAAATCCAGATTGCACTCTCAGTTCAAATGTGCCTGAACAAGTGAATCAGTTTGTGTTGCATAAATTAGAAGTTATTAACACTGAAAAAATGATGAGGGAATCATTTTTGAACTGGCCAAAGTCATATCCAAATATTGAAGATATGGTACAAACGGGATTTTACTACATTGGATCAGACGATGATGTCACCTGTATTGATTGCGGAGTCACCGTAGGAGATTGGCAAGTAGATGACAATCCTAAGTTGGAACATAAAAAATCATCACCAGATTGTAAATTAGCAAATTTGTAATAAATGATGTAATTTATATTATAATGTGTACTGTTTTCTTATTCACCAGATTGTAAATTAGCAAATTTGTAATAAATGATGTAATTTATATTATAATGTGTACTGTTTTCTTATTTCATTTCCTTGTTAGTAGTTACTAAACTATGTGTATATGAATGTGAAACAAAATTGATCAACCTGTAAGTAAGGTATAGGTTCATCGAAAAATTTATCAGTTAGTGTTGGGATGGCTGAGAGTGTAGACGTAAGTGAGTTAGATAAACGAGAGAAAATTATATTGGAAATAAAGGAATTGAGACAACGAATTAAAGAGAAACATAGCGCTTTGAAAAAAGGCGTTTTCGAAATGGAGACTCATATTGAAAAAAATATCAGACCAATTATGGAACCATTGATGAAGCCGTTTTATGAAAAACAGACTAAAGAAAATTGGAAAAAATTAAACGAGCAAACTAAGATTGCCGCTAAACTAGAAAACGAAAAAAAGGAAAAAAGAGATTGGAAGAAATTAAATGAAAAAACTCTGTTGGCGACTAAATTGGAAAAACAGAAAATAGAAAAAGAAAAAAAGGAAAAAAGAAATTGGAAGAAATTAAATGAACAAACACTGTTGGCGACTAAATTGGAAAAGCAGAAAAAAGAAGCTGTAAAAGGTAGCGATTATTCTGAAGAAGAAGAAGAGGAGAATGTATTTAAAAGAGGCATAAAACGAAAAGATTATAATATAGAAACAGACGGTAGTTTTGTTAAAAAACGACCTGTTTTCCCCGACTTCTCTAGAAATGAAAAAAGAAAAAATGAAGTTGACAAACATGAAAGATCGATAAAAAAAGTAGTTTTAGATCCAGAATTACAAATGCATTACAGCGATATTTCTAATAGCGAAATGGAAACGAGCAGTGAAGATGAGCCTATGGAAAAAGACACAGATGAAGAAGAACAACCTGTTGATTTTTTAAAATCGAACAATGAAGAAGTATATGAAACACCTATGACCGCAGCCGAATATTTAAGCTCGCCTCAGGGTAAAAAAGAAGCAGAATTAATTATAAAAAATACATTTAAAGGAAGATTGTCAACAGAATATTTTCTTTCCTATATAAAACGTCCTAAGAAAATTGATAATTTATACGGTATTCGTATAGATACTAATAGGTGGATGATAGGTGACAAAGAAATCGATATTATTGGAAATGATCTTATTGTAGGTGGTGTAAAATATACTGGCACAAGGGGAATATACGAACTACTGTTTATGAGAATTCCAGATGATTACACTGACGAAGATCTTTTAAAGTATCGTGATATCTTATTAGCATCGAACGCGCATAGAGTCGATTATTTACCGAAAGGAAAAATAAAAAGTAATAAAAGTAAAAAATACAAATCGATAATTTCAAGATTATTTCCACCACGTGCGCCTCGCAGTTATATGGATTGGACTGGGAGTGGTGTGGTGATGAAAGAGTTTGAAGAAAAAAATAAGCCGCCTTCATATGTTTATTGGAACGATCCGAACGAATTGTGTGAAAGATTAAAGTTACTTTTAGCATCAGAGAGTGCTGGGAATAAAGGAAACAATAACGAAATTATATCGATATTCGAAGAGTTACAGGAAGCAGGTACAATTACAAGAAAAGAGTGATTTTCCATCAGTACCAAAATGAGCGTTGACAAATTCGGTCGTCATTCGCATACAAAGCGTTTACACATTATCAAAGGACCTCCAGGCCAAGGTTTTAAATTAACAAAAGATGGAAATTATGATATGAACAAAAAACGAATAAGTAATGTAAATAATGCCGAAGAAGATAATGATGCTGTAAATTTATTTACTCTCAAAAGAAAATGTTTGTTTTTAAATAATAATACGTATGATGTTAATGGTTATACTTTACATAATTTAAAATCACCTCCTGAAAAAGAATTAGATGCAACGTCTAAAAAATATGTTGACAATGAAATAAATGTAATAAAATCATATATAAATGAAATAAATAACAAAATTGATATTCTAAAAAAATATACGGAAGAGTTAAGTTACTTGAATTACCTTGAAAATTCTAAGGATAAACCTATAATAGCGAGAGGAGAATGGCGTAAAAATTTGTATGAAACGATTAATTAAAAAACGGTCATTTGTGTTTTGCATTTCTAACAGAAAACATGTTATGCTTAAATGGAAGAGGCTCACAATTATCTTGCGATATTTTTCTGCCCATAGATTTATCTACTCACAAATATGAAATTGGTTTAATCGACCTCATGACGTATAATACAATACCAAATATCGAAACAAATGTTAATGATACATTTCACTATGGGGAAAATATTGAATATTCTATTAGATTACCCGAAGGATCTTACGAAATAGAAAATATAATTTCTTTCTTAAAAGAAGCTGTTATTGAAAAACATAAAAAAACACAAGTTGTATTGGATATAAGAGGGAATAATAATACTTTGAAAACTAGAATCTTCTGTTCAAAACTTATAAGATTCGACAAACCAGATAGCATTGGTCCATTATTAGGATTTGAAAAGAAGAAATTGGAGCCTAATATATGGCATACTTCACCAAATACTGTCAACATCAACAAAGTAGATACAATACGTGTTGCTTGCAACATTGTGCGTGGCTCATATAAAAATGGTGTTGAAGGTCATATTCTTCATGAATTTTATCCCTTAGTCGAGCCTGGCTATAAAATTGTTGAAAAACCGACCACCGTAATATACTTACCTTTAAATATAACTGGACTTCTTCACAACGTATCAGTAAGACTCGAGGATCAGGAGGGACAACTTATAAACTTCAGAGACGAATCTGTTACACTGAGACTTCATTTAAGACGTGAATCTACTTAAGTATGGTATTAGTTTTCAATAATAACAGAAGCAATAATTTACTACCAACCACCAGTTCTAAAAATCACACTTTTATAAAGTTGACCAGGAGCAATCAAGAGTTTCTAGAATCTTTAGGTTTTATTGTTAATAGAAATTATGTTACAAGTAGATGAAAAAATTATTTTCGATGAAACTATTATCGATTTGGAATACCATCCTCATCTACCATATGCGCAAACAACATATGGGGTAAACGATGAAATACGTATACCTGTTCACCAGCAGAATGTATACACATTGCCTAGCAAAAGTTACATATACATAGAGGGAACTTTTAAAGGAATAAAACCTGATGGTGTTAATGAGGATGATGCAATGGAACTTGTCAGCAATGCGATGGCTTTTCTTTTCGACGAAATACGTTATGAAATCTGCGGTACAGAAATTGATCGCATAAAAAATGTAGGAATAACATCAACAATTAAAAATTTACTAACAAGTCGAGAAGACGAAAAGAATATATTACTAAACGCGGGTTGGAGTTTGGATACATTGCCATTGCAAAATAAAAAAACTTTTTCATTTTGTATCCCATTAAAATTACTACTTGGATTCGCCGAAGATTATAAACATATAATTATGAATGTGAAACAGGAGTTAATACTGTTAAGAAGCTCGTCGAATGTAAATGCGATTGTAACAACGGAAACAAGTCCTAAGGTTGATCTAGTTATAAATAAAATCTTTTGGAAAATACCTTACATTAGAGTTTCAGATGAGTATAACCTATCACTGTTACGATTAACAGATAAAGATCAACCTATATCTGTTCCATTTCGTCGTATGCAACTTCAAGAATATCCTGCGTTACCGGAAACTAAAAATATAACTTGGACAGTGAAAACAGCATCGAATACAGAGAAACCACGTTACGTAATAATTGCGTTTCAAACAAATAGGAAAAATAGCAATAAAAATGCCAGTCATTTTGATTTTTGTAATATTCAAAACGTTAAATTATATCTGAATTCACAATACTATCCCTATGATAATTTTAATGGGAACAAAGCAATTATTTACGATATGTTTGTGAAATTTCAATCGTCCTATTACAGCGATAGCGACAACAAACCTTCTGTCGACAAGGATACATTTCTCGCCAAAACCCCGCTATTTGTTATAGACTGTTCAAGGCAAAATGAAACATTGAAAACAGGAGCTTTGGATGTACGCGTGGAGATCGAAGCAAGTGAAAATATTGGTGCACAAACAGCAGCTTACTGCCTTATAATTCAAGATGGACTTGTAGAATATACACCTTTGTCTGGTATTGTAAGAAAAATATTTTAGTATTAATAAAAAAAATTTTTTTTTTTAACAAATAAGTGTTTTTTAATTTAAATCCTTTATCATTCACATTAAATTTTAAGAGAGAGACTTACACTAAACAAAGAAATAAAGGAAAAACAATTAATAAAAATAAAGTTTATTACTATTATTACATCAATAAACCCCCCTTAATCGCTGATTGGAGAAGTAGTCTTGTAACTCCCATTCCAGAGGGATTTCTTCTTCGTCCGAAGATTCTCCATCTTCCTTCTCAAAATAATATGCTTCCCAATCAAAGTCAGCATCTTCCTCCCAATAGAAGTGAACATCGACAACCTCCTATTGAAACATCGAGTAGTGATGATGATAGGAATAAAAACGATATAAACGATTAAAATATGAATATTGCATTTGATTGTAAAACTTTAATACTACTTACAGAAAACAAATGGGGGAGCTCTTCTCCTGAAAAGAATTCTATAATATCTAATTCCATAATCTGTAACAAACCAATATAATTTGTTTTATGCTTAAATTTTTTTTTTAATTCACATTTTCATATAAAGTGTTATAATGTATATTTATATATAAAACAACTCGTTCAATATAAAACAAGAGCAACGCAATCTAGTGAAAAAATATACATTATAACACTTTATATGAAAATGTAATTAAACTTTTAAAACATACTGTAATCAATTTTAAATATTGTAAGCACCTCCATTAACATGTGTTACTTTTAGACGCTCTAGATTGCGTTGCTCTCGTTTTATATTGAACGAGTTGTTTTATATAAAATGAATTTTATATAAAAAATATACATTATAACACTTTATATGAAAATGTAATTAAACTTTTGAAACATACTGTATCAATTTTAAATATTGTAGGCACCTACATTAACATGTGTTACTTTTAGACACTCTAGATTGCGTTGCTCTCGTTTTATATTGAACGAGTTGTTTTATA